>PISX010038539.1:0-10125 GCA_004024625.1 Mellivora capensis
AAGACATATTATTTAATTTTACAAAATAACAAGTTTACCTTCATGTATGTCATTAATAATAATTGGATGGGTATTTCATTCTTCTTATATTTTGAAGGTAAGTTATAGATTAAGTAATCATCAGCCTATGCTAATGATATCTTTAGTGGTGGTAGAGTGGTAAAAAGAGGACATTGGGTTCATAAAAAAAAGCATAAAAAGAAAAACAGTTGTGGGCCTTATGCATTCATTTATACCTAATCATACCTTTTCCCAAGTATAGGTCAGCATTAGAACTTAATTCCTGGGGCGCCTGGGTGGCTCAGTGGGTTAAGCCTCTGCCTTCAGCCCGGGTCATGATCTCAGGGTCCTGGGATCGAGCCCCGCATCGGACTCTCTGCTCAGCGGGGAGCCTGCTTCCTCCTCTCTCTCTCTGCCTGCCTCTTTGCCTACTTGTGATCTCTGTCTGTCAAATAAATAAATAAAATCTTTAAAAAAAAAAAAAAAGAACTTAATTCCTGATTACCCCATAGTTTTTTCTATTCCTGGGCCGTCTGCTAAAGTCTCACAAAAGAAAAATAATTAGCAAAATAATATTCCAATTTTTAAAAAATATAATAATTGTTATAATTATTTTAATAAAAGTGTAAGATAGGGAGATAGGGGTCTTAGAAAGAAATTAATGATCAGTGCAATGTTCTTTTCTTTCTTTATCCTTTCTTATGTGGCCAGGGATTAAACTTCATCCAAGATGTATGCTTCTCTTTATACTTTGCTAGTAGATCAGAAGACATTATCCATGAAAATTTAAAGTATCTGAGTGATTAGGTGCCTAATAGTAGCATCAGTCACCTGAAGCACTCACAGACATGATGAATTTTTTGTCCTTATTAAAGCGTGTTTGTCTTCCATATTATTAGGCCAGTGTTTCATTAGCCAAACCATCTCTTTAGTGTAGAGAATGAGACAGAAATAATTTGCACATTGTATACATGATCCTTGCCAAGTGAAATCTTGAAAAATGAGTATTCTTTGAGAATTTTCTCAGTCTTATGGGAATATAATAAGAGTTCAACTGAAGATTAGGATGACTTTTTAAAAATCAAAATCTCAGTAGGGGCCCCTGGGTGGCTCAGTTGGTGAAGCATCCAATTCTTGATCTCAGCTCAGGTCTTGATCTCAGGGTTGTGAGTTCAAGCCCTGTGTTGGGTTCCATGCTGGGCAAGGAGTCTACTTAAAAAAAAAATTAAAAATTAAAAGACATTAAAATATTACAAATAGAGTAGATGTCTTAAATCACCCTCCCTCCGTCCATTGCTCTCCTGTGAGGTCATGGGGTATGTGTACCTTCAATTATACTTGGTAGTACCAAACTTTCTTAGAAATAGATGTACCAGTGTATATTCTTACCAGCATTGTATAATAGTTGCAGTTTCTCCACATCCTTACTAACATTCAGTACTGCCACACTTCCATTATTGCCTATCTGATGGGTATAAACTGTATCCTACTATTTTCATTTACGTTTGCCTGGTTATTATGGAGGCTGAGCGTCTTTTCTGCAGGCCGGGGAGGTTGGCCGGCAGAATGACAGCCAGTCAAGGTCTTTTTTTTCTCTGGCAGGATCGGTTTTGCCTCTTTTTGAACTTTATCTAAATGGAATCCTACAGTATCTCCTCTCCATGTCTCTCAATCATTCTTTCCTATTTTTTAAAGCTTTTAGTCAATATTTTCTATTCCGGGTAGTTATTTTAGTATACTTTTCCTCACTAATTTTCTCTTCACACCCATCCATTGTCTGATTTAATTCAGTATGCTTTTCATTCTTGTTCTCTTTGGTTCTTTTTCATATATGTTGGGACTTTTTTGAGAGTCCCAGCTTTCTTTCTCAGATCTTAAGTAGTCTTTCAAAACTTCAGGGCACGTATACATTTACCTTTCTCGTCACCATCCAAGAATCCTGGATACTGCAGGGTTTTGGGGTCTGATTCTGTTGTTGGTTTCTGCAGATTCTCCCTCAGGTGGTTCATTCCCTTTTTTGTGAATTTGATTGTGAAATTGTATTCTTTAGGATTTCACTTACGGCATTTCTGGGAGGCCTGACTTTATACCCGAGAGGGTTTGCACTTGATTCTTCTGCGTACCCTGGGTCAAGACCTAGTTGAGACCTGTTTAAGCTTAATTAGCATCTTGGGGCTTTTCAGAACACACAAGTGACATAAACCTTAGCCCCAAGTGGGTGAGGGCCAGTGTGTGGCTATCCATTCTCACAGATGATAGTTCCTCTTACACTTAGAGCGAAGGCTGGGAAGACAGCTTTCTGTGGAGCTGCCTCCAACCCATGCAGCCTTCCATTGGGTACAGGTATTCTGAAAAATCTCCAGTAGTTTTGTGCCTCTTGCCTCCCCAGCCTGTTTAAAACCAAAGCTCTGGCTAGTTCATTGAATTCAGGCTTTTTCATTATTTTGGCCTCTGATGACTTAATTTCTTTCCTTTTATTTCCGTTCCTTTGATTACAGATTTTCTTTCATTACTATCTCTAAAGAGTTTGTTTATGTAGTTCGTCCTGCATTTTCAGGTATTCTCTGCTAAAGGAGTTTTAGGTTACTTGGTCTGCCACATTGCTGGTAGTGAAGCTGTGATACTATTCTTTTTTTTTTTTTTCTTAAAGATTTTATTTATTTACTTGACAGAGATCACAAGTAGGCAGAGAGGCAGGCAGAGAGAGAGGAGGGGAAGCAGGCTCCCTGCTGAGCAGAAAGCCGATGTGGGGATTGATCCCAGGGCACCGAGATCATGACCTGAGCCGAAGGCAGAGGCTTTAACCCACTGAGCCACCCAGGCGCCCTGCTGTGATACTATTCTTTATTCTGTTCTAATTGCATGAAATTTCCTCAGCATCATCCTAACTACTGCTACTATCATATAACAACTTTCCCATGTCTTCAGATAGAATTTTCCTAAATACCTTTTCTAGTGGATGTGTAGTATTTAATAATTATATTAATTATTATTAATATATTTTATTAAAATATATTTATTTTAGTAAAATAATAGTAAAAAATAGTATAGTAAAAACATGTTCCCCGTTTGATGGGTACTTTTCCAGTTTTTGCTACTAAAAACGTTGGTAGAATGAACACCTTTATATCTACGTCTTGCCGTATGACCCAGATAAGTACTAGAGGTTGAGTTACTGAGACAAGTAACACTAAACCTTGTAAGGCTTTTAATATCTACAGTTTAGGTCATTTGGAAAGAGCACTCTTTCCAGCGATACAGCTACTTATGTGGCAGGAAGGAGCCAAGGCTCTGGCTCCTGACTTCCTCTGTGGGTGAACATGGCCACCTGCGGTCAGTGTCTTCCCTGGGAAAATGGAAGTGTCAGATTGGTTAGGCAGCAGGATTTCTGTCCGTCCTGGTCCTTGCAATTCTCACTGTGCTCTTTCTTCCCTATTCCCAGGTGACCTCTCGGTGGACCTTCCGATGCCCAGGATGCCCTCAGGCCCTGTCACATGACGATTCCCACTTCCATGAGCGGCACAAATGTATCAACTTTTTTGTCAAGGTGTATGGCTATATGCCCCTACTTTACACTCAATTCAGGGTGGACTCTGTGCTCTTCAAGACCCGCCTGCCCCACGACAAGACCAAGTGCTTCAAGTTCATCTAGGGACATTGCAAGTGCTGGGGAGAGGACAAGAAGAGTGGGGGAGATGGCTTCTGCGGTTCCTAGACGTTGAAGGACCCCAGGGACATCCGCTGGGTGGGTGACCCAAACCCTCTACTGGGAGAGGAGGCAGGAAGAGTGGAAAGGAAGTAGCCTTCTTCCTCTTAAAGTCGGCCACACTGGGCCTGGAACCCTGGTCAGAGGACTCGGGGGTTCCCTACACAGGGCACTGACTGATAGCTTACACTGAGGACAAAGGGGACTCCGGGGAGTCGCTCATGCAGTTCATAAGTCCAGGACAGCTGGTTTGTGGTTCTTAAATTCAGTAACAACTATTATTATTATTTAAAAGGAGAAAGTTTGAGATTTGCCATTCGAGGCTTATTTATATATAAGTGTGTATATATATGTATGTATATATGCACACACACTCTCTCACATACATATACATATATATATAGAGAGAGATATAGATAGATTTGGGGGGGAAGTTTGAGAGTTCTGCCTGTTTCACAAGTGAGGGACCCACTAAGTTTTCTGATGTTCTGGACATTAGTGGAGATGGATCCTGGCCTTATGGTATCTGGCTCATCCTTAAAGATCATCTCCATATTCCCCAGAACATTTATGTGCAGAAACAAAAAAGGGCCAGGCTTGGCTCTCCTAGGGGGCTCTTGGACGAGATAAGCCCTCTTGGTTTGTTCTTTCCTCCATCTGTGCCAACTGGTGATCTGGAGCTTGAGTCCTCCTGTTGCTTGAGTATGTTGGGAGGACCTGCACATTTGGGAACAGCGAGGCTTCCCTGTGCTGGGTTCAGTGCTATTTGAGGATTCATTGCTAGGTTGAGCTGTCCCAGCTCCCATTCTCTCCCGTTTGAAACAGAAGAATGAGGAAGGAGTGAGACCTGAAGATGGTGCTCCCAGATGGCTCTTTTCCTTCGGCCCTTCTTTTGAAATGCACATTGTGCTTTGGCTTCAGGCTTTCCTGAAAGTTCTCTCTTGTTAAGAGAACAGAGAATTGGCAGGCCGCACCTCCAGCTGTGATCTGAAGTGGTCTGCAGGTTGGCCTGCTCTCTCTGGTGTAGAATGAGCGAGCATCCTTTGCAGACCCCCACCCGGCTGGCCGGGAAGTCTTATAGCAAGGCACCTGCCTTGGGATAAATACCTTGGTGAAATTCACCTTCCTTCAACCTTTGTCTGGACCTATACCCTATGTTACCTGTAGTTTTTAGATCCCTCATGCCAGGTTGTTCCAGAACCCCTTGAGACTTGTTATGTGCCAGAACGATAAGAAGACATCATTTATTATGTTAGGCTCCAGTCCGGCCTGAGATTTCATAGGCATTCATACCCATGTTACCACTTTCCACTCTGGGTTTACATTTCTATTCCCTGGCTGAAATGGAAATAAGCTAATTTTCTTTTTTTTGTTTTGGTGGTAGTGGTAGTAGGGGACCTGAAGAGGCTGTTAGTGGCATCTGGCAGGGATTTAACCCATGACTTCTACCATTTTCCTGGACCCCACTTTATTGAAGTGGAGTTGAATACAGGTGGTTTCCCACAGCTGGACAAAAGCTCAGGTCTGTCCTGGTCATGTACATGCCTTAAGCCAGTTCTGTCTTCCCCAGACCTTGATACCCTGTGCTTCTCTTTCCTGGGGGCACATTCTCCTCTGACCTGTCTCAGTGGGTCTCTTCAAGTATCATTCTGAAGCCAGATTCTGTCCTGTAGATCCCACCCAGGTAGAGGGCTAGCTGGATTTTTTAAAGGACCTCTCCTTATTGGCAGGCAAGACCAGGGCTGCTCCCAGGACTTGTGGCCTCCAGAGATTCCCACTGGCATCTTCTTGTTGCTCTCCTGTAGAGGCAGCTACCCAGGAAATTCAGCCCTGCTTCTCAGCAGCCCAGCAGAGGGGTCCAGACTCCGGCACCCTAACTTTCTAACTCCCCTTTTCTGACTCCTAACTAGTGGTAGCCTTCTTCCCTCCAGGGAGCCAAAGAGTGTGGTGTTTTGAGCTATATACGTGGCTGCTATTTTTATCTTGTTTATTTTCATGTGAGGAACTCATAAACTGGCTTTCAGTGGGACCCTGCGAGAAAAGAGCAGTCTGTTAGGACCCCCTGTCACAGAGCCAGGCTGGTGGGTCCCCAAATGCTGTTGGGAGATCCAGGAGTAGCTGAGTGGTCTGAGATTCTGGATGACATTGAAGTCTACTGCAGGAAGGCTTATGCTGTCAGAGCCTCAAGGCGAGCACTACTTGGACCTAATAAGACACTAACCGGAGGGACTCCAAACAGCAGGCTCTGGTGGGCACTGGCCATGTTCCTAACGGATGCTCCTCAGGAGCAAGAGGCTGGACAGTCAGACCTTTTACGTTACTCTGTTAGGTGCTCCTGGAGAATGGATGCTGCTTTGTGCAAGGTGGTTGGGGGAGGCCCAGCTCCATGCTTCAAATGCCCTTGATGCCGATCTGTCCCATTGGGAAACACAGATGTCATCTAAACCACGTGACGGACTCATTTAGAACAGGAAAACAGCTCTGCAGCTTACATGGGTTTCCCCCACCGTCCACAGGTCACACCTTCTTGCCTGGTCTTTGCTCCCAGGGCCCAGGATGTGTTCGTCCGAGGCTAGCCAGTTTGCTCTTCACCCGAGGAGCATTCACCAATGTGAGAGTCTCCCCAAGGTGCTCATCAGGCCGCTCTGAGCTTTTGTGCCCCTGACAGTGGTTTTCCATGTGTTGTGGACTGCTCCTCAAGCCCAGGCCTGCGCACCGTCGGGGGGGCCCTGTCTGGGTGGGTGGGGGTCATCTCTTCAGTCGCTGCCTGTGTGTGTGCTCAGGGAGCTCCTGGTTTGAAATGATGATATTTTGCAGGGGGAAGCTCTTTGATGTCCATGCCGTGTCCATCCACTTCGTTCCCCCTTTTCCAGTCATGAGCACAATAGTCTTATGTTGGATTTTTGTAAAAAAAATAAAATAAATGGAGACTTTAATTCAAGCAGTGTGGAGGTCCTGTGTGCTTTTCCTCCACAGGGCCAGAAGAGTGACCTGAGAGAAGGGGCGTGCCTGATTGCAGGGAGCCGCCAGTGTGCAGCCAGCTGGGCCCCCTCCCTGCACAAGCCTGTGGGCTGCGTGACTGGTCTTGGAGCAGCCCATGCACTTGAACCTGTGTGATGCTGTCAGCATGTGTGGACGTGGGCCGCCTTGCCAGGGCTCATTCCTGGGATCTGGGGTTCGATGGCACAGGGAGGAATTCAGGTGTCCTGTAACTGATGGCAGTGGGATATAGGATGGCAAGTGCCAACTTCTCCCTTCTTCCTTTTTTCACGGTCATTTTAAAAATGTGTGTGTGGTGTGGTGCTGGGGAACTAGCAGTGTGTTTAGACCTCAGAGGTGGACGTTAATATAATGCGAGGCATCCGCCATTTGGCCCACAGTAGAAATGCTGCTCACTGGGGTGACGTACTGAGAATTTCTCAGCGGCTCGCTCTGCATTCCACGTGTCTTAACACTGGCTTGTTGGGGGAGATTCTGGACGCACCGGAAGCCACCGCTTGCCCTATCTCCTGTCCCATTGGATGAATGAATGACTTGACAAAATATCCAAAGAGGGTCACAAAGGAATCCCAGCGGGCAACAAGCTGAATTGGTAGCCAGACCTGTAGTGCTTTCGGAATAGAGCTGATATGGTGTTACCAGAGAGTTAAAGGAGCCTGCCGCACACTGGCTGAGAAGTCTTTTTATTTTTTAAATCTTCATTGACAAAGGAAGACAGGAAAGCATGCCAAGGAGAATGAAAGATGCAGATTGGATCCCAGAAGACACCATCAAAGTAGGGCAGGAAGCCCAACCGTAGGGCTGGGTCTGTCTGTTATTCAATTTCCCGTTTCTTGGTTTGTTTTGGTTTGTTGGTTGGTTTACTTTTCAAGTTTTAATTTAAATTCCAGTTGGTAAACTCTTGACTTGTTTTAATTCAGCAAATGGTTTTCTCTTTCTCAATTTGTCTTCATATTTGGGAAAGTACAAATCCTGGTCATATCACAGGGTTGCCATGTTAGGGCTTAAACTATTTAGATTCTGTTTAAACTATTGGTCCCAATATATCACCATGAAAAATAAAGTATATTATTGTAGTATAAACCCGTATACTTACCAACCATTTTACTGTATACTTGGTTTATCGCTGTGTATCCATCCCCCTATCCATCTGTCCGTCTTCATCCTTTTATCCGTCCTATTTTTGGGCACATTTCTAAGTGAATTACTGACATTAATATAGTTCCTTCCAAATACATAAGCACATATCATTAGCTGGAGGTCAGTATTAGTTTCTATGTGTTTAATATAAAATTTAAATATAAAATGTATACCCTGCAGTGCACAAATCTTAAGTGTACACTCTTGAGTTTTGACAAATGCATCTACCTGTGTAATTCTACCCCCGTCAAGATGGAGAACATTTTAGGGAGGCCTGGGTGGCTCTTTCGGCTAAGCATCTGCCTTGGGCTCAGGTCGTGATCCCAGGGTCCTGGAGTCGAGCGTGTTGTGCTCCCTGCTCAGTGGGGAGTCTGCTTCTCTCTCTCCTTCTGCCTCTCCCCACTGCTTGTGTGCACACTCTGGCTCGCTCTCTCTCAAATAAATAAAATCTTAAAAAAAAGAAAAGAAAAGAAAACATTACTGTTAAACCCAGAAAGTTCCCTTGTGTTCATTCCTGGTCATTCTCCACCTCCACCCCCTCGAGAAAACCAATGATTTGATTTTGTTTCTTTTTCACATTGGATTTGTTTTCCGTTTTCTAGAATTTCATATAAATGGTGTCATACAATTTTTACTCTTTTGTGCCAGGCTTCTAGAAACTCAGCATATTTTTGAGATCTACCCAATGCTGTGTTTATTAGTGATTTGTTCCTTTTATTGCTGAGTAGTACGGCCTCGCGTGGCAACATTCATCCATTCTGTTGCTAGGCACTTGGGCTGTTTCCATTTTGGGTTATCAGTAATAAAACTGCCATGACCATTCATGCGTAAGTCTTCTTGTGGCTTTATCATTTTCTCTCAGGAGTGAAATTGTGTGACAGATAAGGTATATATAATACACATAAAAATTGCTGGACCTTTCCCCAAAGTGTTTGTACCCATTCTCTACAACAACCAAAAATGTTTAGAGTTCCAGTTACATCCTCACCAGGCCATGCTGTTGTCAGTCTCTTTAGCCATTCTAGTGGGTGAGTAATGGTATCTCCTACTTTTCCATGTGTATTTCCCTGAAGCCTAATGACATTAAGCACCTTTCTTCATGTTTACACCATTTATATGTATTTTCTTTGTAAAATATCTGGACAATGCCTATTAAAAAATTGGTCTTTTTTTTGGTATTGCTTAAAAAATACATTTTTAACAGTTTTTTTTTTAGCCATTTTAGGTTTACAGGAAAATTCAGTAGAAGAGTAATTTCTGCTCTCTCTTGCCTTCAGTATTATCTTGCATTAGTGGGGCACATTTGTTACAATTGATAAGTCAGTGTTGACATATTAACTGAAGTCCTAGCTTATGTTAGGGTTCATTCTTTGTGTGGTGTATTTATTGGGTTTTGACAAAAGTATGATGACCTGTACCCACTATTACAATATTCTATGAAAGTTTCGCTGTCCTCAGAATCCTCTTTGCTCCACCAGCTCTTTCCTTCTGACCCCTGGCAGCCACTGATCTTTTTACTGTCTCCATAGTGTTGCCTTTTCCGGAATGTCCTATGATTGAAATTGTATAGTATGTAGCCTTCACATACGGTCCTCTCATTCAGGTATGTGAATGCTTGTTTGCTCCATCTTTTTTGTGGTTTGATAGCCCATTTCTTTTCATTGCTGGACAGTATTACATTGTATGGGTATGTTGTCTTTTTATTGTTGATACTCCCCCAATTTGTGGCTTGCCTATCCATTTTCTTGATCTCTTTGGATGAGCAGAAGCTTGTAATTTTGATATGGTCTATCTCTTAGTTATTGCTTTCTATGACTCAAGAAAGCCATGCCACAAGTTTTTTCTTTTTTTTAAAGATTTTATTTTTTTGACAGAGATCACAAGTAGGCAGAGAGGGAGGGGGAAGCAGGCCCCCTGCTGAGCAGAGCGCCTGAGGCGGGGCTTGATCCGGGGACCCTGAGATCATGACCTGAGCAGAAAGCAGAGGCTTTGTAGTAAAGCTTGAAATCAGGTAATGAGATGCCACCAGTTTTATTTTTGTTTTTCAACATTTCCTTAGCGATTCGGGGTCTCTTCTGATTCCATACAAATTTTAGGATTAATAGGACAGTTATATGTAGAAGAATGAAACTCGACCATTCTCTTACACCATACACAAAGATAAACTTGAAATGGATAAAGGACCTCAATGTGGGACAGGAATCCATCAGAATCCTAGAGGAGAACATAGGCAGTAACCTCTTTGATATCAGCCACAGCAACTTCTTTCAAGATATGTC
>PISX010038540.1:0-10125 GCA_004024625.1 Mellivora capensis
GGAACATATTTTAAAGCAAGTCACTAATGTCAGATTACTATCTAATGAGATGATGCATGAGACTGTATTTAAAGTATAAAGAACTATGTAAACAAAGTATTATTGTACAGGATACACATATGACATTCTTTAACTTCCTTAGTATAAGAATTCCATATTTCCATAAGATACCTAAGGCAGGTTATTATGTATTAAAATTCAGGTTTAGAAAATAAAAGACAAATGTGCAAATAAATAAATAAAAAATTAAAAATTTTTTTTTAAAAAGGTGCTAAAAGTTCTCATTTGTACTTGTGTTTTCAGACAGTTTATAGATTCTTTTGATGTAGATCCAGTGGCACTGGATATGCTTCTAGTCATGGGCTATTTCTATTTTCTATGCCTGTTTCCATAGCTGGTAGTCACATAAGACACAGGGTCAGCCTTATCCCAAATCCTGACTGTTCAACACAAGCCTCATCACTACTACTGCTTTCCCTAAATGGCCTTCCATCCAAATATGTTTCCAGAAGCAGTTATTCTCCTTAAATTGCAAAGTAGATACAGGGATGAAATGAGAACACATTCTGTAAACTTTTTTATGTTAAGCTTCTGCTCTCTGTGGCTCATGATGAATTCCAAGACCAGGATTTGATAGGTTTTTAAGAGAGAAATCATGCTTCATTGTTTTTGTTCATAGAAAATAAACATCCCAGGCTGGTCTGGAATTATAAAGGCCTTTGTCTGAATCTCTGCTACATTTAGGGTAAGGGGACCAAGAGCTGCACCCCTAGGACCAATTTACTTTCAACCCCAGTCTCACAAAATGTCTCTCATTATCTCCCAAGAGCACTGTTTAGACATTATGAATTGTAGGCAAGGCTGTGATTTCATCATATATCAGAACTGACAGAAATAATAAAACTTACCTTACTTTGTATAATATTATTCATCTGTATACTTTAATTATTATGGCTAATATCTCAGAGATAGGAAACTGGGGCTCAGAATACCAGCTGAGTACTTGCTCTGTTTGTGGAAATGGACAAACATCTACATCTATTCCCTCCTTTGGGCCTAATTAGCCTATAATGATCAGAGATGGGGAAACTAAGAGATTCAAATTTCCTTGTAGTAATAGCTTTAGTAAGCGATAGAGCTCAGATCTGGGTCTGTTTTCTTTTTTAGCAGCTCCTTGAAAGCCCTTAGCCCAAGACTGACTGACTAGACTATGAAAGCCCAGCTGTGTTGCCTCAAGTCAAAACAAACTCTGAGGTGTAACACCCTCTGAGCACCCTCTGGGATCTGGTGGATGCTGGGACTCTGCCTGAGCTCACAGCCCTGCTTGGCTCCCCCTCATTCCCTATAGTGCTAATAAGTGGCAGGGCTGGGTCTCCCACACTGGTCTTCTCCCTTCAAGTCCAGGTTCTCCCCACCAAAGAAGCCAGACACATCTGTTCTTTCAAACTTCAAAACATACCTAAATAGTGACACAAATATAAATGTGTGAGGCACTTTTCAAGTGTCTGCTGACACCTTTCTGGTCTCCTAATCTAAAAATGTTTGCTTAAGCTGCCAAATCCCAGTCACACAGTGGCACATTATAAGCTGTTTATTCTATCACAAATTCATGCCTCATTTACTAAACCCCTATATATCATTGACATTAGTTGGGGATTACTAGAAAGGAAAGCTTTTACTTGATGTTGCTTTTTGCACATAATGAGGTGTTTTATCTTTTTTGTTTTGTTTTTCCCTCAGAACATCCTTACTTGGATCAGGCAGCAGGTAGTAGAGGTGTGAGCCATGGAGAAGAGAAAGCCCTACCGAGGCTCTGCAGCAAAATTGTAAGGAAGCTAAGAATTGTTTTCAGCTACTCTAGATGTTTCTTTTATGAGTTATCATTCCACTTTTCATACTGTCCAAGTCAGATGTGCTGCTAATTCCTCTCCAAATCAATACACAACTATGAATCACTACTAGCAGTTTTATGTGTATTTCTCCTAAATGTCAAGGACTACAGAGTCAGGAAGGTTTGGGTCCAAATCCTTGATCCACCATTTACTAACTTACTGTCTTTGAGATCCAATTCCCTCCGTTCTAGAAGAGAGATAGTGCCCACTGGACAGAGGGGTGAGAATTGAATGCTTAGCAAATATAAATTCTAATGGGCTTAAAACAGGTCCTGGCACAAAGCAGGGTTTCAAATGTTAGTTCCATTCACCCCATTTCCCATTTTCCCCTGTCCCAGAAACATCTGCATAGTAATCATAATCTTAAGCAGCAGAAGGAAATCTTAGATGGTTGAGTTTCAGCTGCCACTTACTAGTCAAGGAAGATGTGGGCATTCTCACAGTCACATGATACGGATGTTTGTTTCCTTCTCAGGTGAGACTGTTAGTGTTGAGCTGGGTGGACTGTGCCTTACTCCTCATGAGCAGGTTGATTTATGCTTACCTGAGGTTCTCTGATAGTAAGAAGAAAAGAAAACCAGGCCAACCTCTCTCCTCAGGTCTCCTTAGCAACATAAGGATCACATAAGACCCCAGAGCCTCAGACAACCAAGAGAAGACCATCTTTAGGCATACTTCTTGGTATATGTGTTCTCTGGATGACCACATGAAAAATGTGGCAGCCTTTCTCTCCCAGGAAAAGGTTATGAACAGAAACAGAAGCAGGCAATCAGGACTCAACGGTGAGTCACAGGGCATTTAACTTGTTTCTGCTTTTGATTTTTATGAACTTGGGGGAAAAGGGAGCTTTACTTTTTTCATCTGTTCCATTACAATCACTGCTCTGTTAACACACATTTAAAAGTTCCATTTTAAGTCTGGGGCACTTCCTGGATGATGAGGATCCAGATACAATATGCTTGCTTTTCTAAAACCCAGAACAGGGTTAGTAATTCCACTAACCCTAAAGAGGTGATGTTTTGGGAAAAAAACACAAAGAGGGAAGCAGGTGTTACCACCACAGATAGTTTCTTACACTTTGAATCTGACGAACCATGGTAAGGGGTGAAATGAAAATTAATTCAGGTCAATGTCCAGAATCAGAGAACAGAACAGAGAACAGAAGCAACCTCAATAAACTGCAGTGCTGAGTTGGCAGGACTTGGGACTTTCTTGTTAGCTATAATCTCTCAAAACAGAGGTCCTAACTCAATTGCCTATTTATAAGTGTTCTTTGAGGTGACATAGGCGAGAGGGTGAGAGAGAAAATTTTGGAGACACAAATGACTTTGAATTACTTACAGAGTTTCTCCTTCCCATAAGAAGAGGACAAGGAAAATAATGTTTTCTCTCCCAACTGTAGGTAATTTGGATCTCATTCCTTACAGGTAGCCCCAGTCTAGAAGAACAATCCATGTACAATGTGCCTGTCTTGTGGACTGATCTCACTAATCTGGTCATATACAACTTTATGTTCTTTATAGTGACTGCCAAAGAAATATGGGATCAGTGAGGATTATTCTCTTGGAAGGAAAGTGAGTCTTACACTAGAGTCTGTCACATGTATGGATATTCATTATGTAGATGTTTATTAAAAATTAAGGAGAAATGGTGATTAAAAAAATACTCTGGAGGCCTTCTTATCCCAAGACAACAAAGGAGCTCTGACTCTTATATATAAAAGGTTCATTTGAGGTAGACACACCAAGTGACTCAGAGTCATTATTAGGCAACCAGGAATCCTAATCTAGAAGCTACAGTCAGAGCTATGGAAGGATAGACTTTGGATACCCTAGAGGGTTCAGTAGGCTTCCCTAGATTATTAGGCTTTTTCCAGGCCAGGCTTGGGAGGCTTCCTAAAATGTTTGAGCCAATCCACATGCTTTCATCTCACCAGTGAGAAGCCCAGTCTAACAGTCATCATTTTATCACAGAGATAAATACTATGTTAAACAAATGTTGCAAGTAATAAAATACAAACATGCCATTAGGAAATCACCAAAACTTATAAAAAGGGGAAAATGTGTAGGGTATACCAAGAAGCTAGGAAGTATACAAAAAAAGTTTAACCTCATTCATACTCACAGACAAGCACATTAAAACAAGGTGCTATTTGATCTATTAAATTGTGTGTATTTTGTGTGTATACACATTGTGTGTATTTTGGTATGAGAAACTGAACTTACTAATATACAGCAATTGTTATAAGTTTATCAATGTGCATCAAAGTATTGTACACATTTTTGACATAATAATTCTATTTCCAGGAATTTAGCCTCACAAAATATACATCAAAACCTAGCTGATAGAATATTTGGTTTAGTTTTATTCATAATACTGAAACTAAAAATGAACTGAATTTCCAGTAAGAGGTCAAATAAACTATGGTAGAGTTTTACATTTAAATTAACTACAGACAACAAGAATCATTTAAAATTCAGAAAGACCTTTTAAACTTGACACACAAGACAATATAAGAAAAAATTATGTAGTTGATTAACTACATAAAATTAACTACATAAAAATGTAAATGTCATGTACATAAAATAATAAAATAAACACCATTTATTCAATAGAAATGAGTATATATGGACACATAAATGGCAATATTAATGATGATATAGATATAAAGCATAGCAAAGAAATAGAAAAAACATAATGAAGACATAATGTGCCTTCATGACTCTGGACTTTCTTTAGCTTGCTTTTTAAACCTAAATTCTGTTCTACAGGAAAAAAGGAATTTACAAAGTCATTGGAAAATAAATACAAAAGTAAAATTTAAAAAAATGTTCTCACCACAAAAAAGAAATGGTAATTATGTGACAGGATTGAATTGTTACCTATATAAATGTATCAAATTGACACATTGTACACTTTAAATTTACACAGTAGTGAATGTCAATTGTATCTCAATAAAGCTTAAAAAAAAACAATAAAAAAGTCATCATTAGATATGCTGTCATAAACCCATAGGAAAAGTCAAAGGGTTTGTATCATCCAGGTTTCTGTATGCCATTCATTACATGACCCAAATGAGTGAGAAATCCCCAACTCCCAATCACATTAGAGGTTTATTTTGGTGAATTCTTTATGGTAAAATGATCAATTAAATTTAATTAAAGTCAGGATTTTTCTGAAAAGAACTTACCCTAGAGGCTGAATGGGAGAGTGAAACCATTTTTAATGAAAATTGCAAAAACATGAAGATTAAAGCAAATTAAAATCTATTTAAAAAATTGATGGGGAAAGCCAATTTCATAGTCAAGAAATCAGCTGAGTCTAGAGAGAGATTTGAGCTTTTAAACCTTTGCCCTGGTATTTACTAAATGCCTATGAACAAGTTATTTAGCCTCTATGGTCCTAAGTTTTCTCATTTAGAGGCAAAGGTGTTAATTTTGTGTTAATTTAGTTGAGTGTTTATTTAGCTGAGCTAGAGGCCTAGGTGTGTCCCTTTCTATCCATGGAGAGAAAAATGTAATCTCCTGAACCCAAGTTGACTTCCTCATGTTAACAATACAACCCTGCTAAGACCTCCAGTTCTCACATGTAAGAAGGGGTTGAACAACATATCAACTCTAAACTCTACTATTCTCCACCATTGATTTTGCTATTTTGGGCAAATTAATTTCTCCAAGTTCCTCAGTTCCTCAATTATAAAATGGGAGTAACAAATACTTATTGCATAGGGTTGTTGTGAGTTTGTAAAATCTTTGGAAAAATGCTTGGGACAGAATAACCAGTTAATAAAGATTGTTCTGTATTACTATTAGCATTGTTATTTTTCTTATTACTAAATACTTCATATTTTTGTTGAGTTGAGCCTCACATTGTACTTTCAAGTATGGGCTTCAAAACCACTTTTTAATACCCATTTATTATTCTTTTTATTCTTTTTTTTTAAATAAAATCCTTGCTCACTTAAGGAAAAGACCAAGATGGGCATGATAGTGTTTAGAGTATTCAAGCACTGGAATCATGTCTCCAGTTTTGTATCTAAAGCCATGCTCTTAGCCAAGTTTTTCCAAAAGGGAAGACACAGAGCTGGGAAGAGAACTGGGCTCTATTTACATGATTACATGATACTAAAATAAGAGGCTAGAGGCTAGTTCACCAGTTTCATCAAACAACTGCTCCACTCAGAGAGAAACTATACATCCCACTCAGAGAGCTGGTTGTCCAGTCATAACTCATCTGAAGTTTATGAATGATTTTGATGTTGACTGTTTTATCACATAATAAAACCAATTGAGATCTCACCCTCAGATTGGTGAAGACAGTCCAGATATAAAGGCCAAAAGGAAGGGCTGTTCCAATGATGCTTCACCCTGAGGCAATCTTTTATTTCCCACAGCCCACCCATTGTGATATTACTGATTTCTGTTTTCTTTAGATCCAGCCCTTTTTTTTTTTTTTTTTTTTTTTCAAAGAAGGCATGGGAACTTTCTCTGCCGCGATTTCTGGATGTGGCTTTTGGTTATTTGGATTAGAGGAGAAAAGAAATGCAGAATGAATTGCACAGGGTTGGGAGAGTATGGCTCTGATGCAACTTCACGTGTTTCCTCTGAGGAGAGCTACCCTTTTTGCAATCCATGGACAACCAATCAGATTCTTTACAAAATGACTAAAGAAACCCTGGTGAGAAAAAACCAAACTGTGCATAGGTCATCATTAACAACTCAATGCATTCTCTATATTCTAGGGTTTCAGATAAAGGATTAATTATCAGTCCTATCATAATAAGAAGTTTTTTAAAACAAGTTTTTTAATGAAAAATTTCAACCATACAGAAAATTATGGAGAAGAGTATAATGAATATCCACATACCCACCACTTAGATTTAATATAATATTTTCCCTCTGCTTCTATTTTTCAAATGTTGAAATAGTTCAAACATACCAAGAAACACAGGGTTAATATTGACAAATAGCTTTGCAAATAAAATATGTAAAATATTTGGAACAAAGCTTGGACTATAGAAAAACACCAAGTGCTATTCCCCACACCAAACTTTAACATTTTTAACATTTTGCCATAGCTGTCTCAGATTTTTTAAAGAAATCAAAATACCTAGACAATTGAGGCCACCTGTTTATTTCTCTTTGATACCTTCCACTCTTCTCTCTCACTCCCTCTCATGACCCTCCCTCATCTCCTTGCTTCCTCATTCCCTCACTCTCAACCTTTGCACAGAAAACCACTGCCTTGGTTTTTGTGAATTTTGTGTTGATTATTCCAAAATTTATACTTTTGCATCATATTGTCTGGATTATTATTATTCCCAAGCACTATTAATGTAGATTTTATTATGTGTATATATTATATAATTTGCTTTTTCATTTAATATGTTTTTGAGATTTATTTGTATTGATGTACAACTCTGGTTCATTTGTTTTAACTGCTGTATAGCATTTACTACATAAGTATTTAAATACACATTTTTTGGTGGTCATTGAGATTGTTCCTAGGTTTTAATTATAAATATTTTGCAATAACTCCTTACATATATATGCAAGGGTTTATTTAGGGCAGTGGCTTAATACACACATGCACATTCACAGAGTTACATGTATGCTGAGACCAAAACTTTACAAAACAAGCTTCTATTGTTTTACTATTTTTATTATTTACCATTTATTGTATTTTATTCTATTCCAATCCATACTTGCCCATGCCTGTCCGATCTATCCTATTTTTTTTAAAAAGCAAATGTGGGCTTGATCTCAGACTTGCCTAACACAGGGACAGAAGAGTATGTTTGTTGCCATTGTTGTTTAACACCAGAACAGGGAATTATGTTGGATTTGGCTCTCACTACAAAATATCAAATATTCTCCATGGTAGCTGTGTCAATTTACACTCCTCCCACCATAATCATATGAGAGCCAATCATTCTACATCCTCACCAAGATTTAGTATTATCTGATTTTTGCTTAATTTTGCCAACCTGATAAATATGAAATACCTCATTGTCATTTTTATTTTAAATTTCCTTTATCATTAGCAAGATTTAACAACTTTCTACGTGACTAGTAGCCATCTGGATTTCTTCTTTGTGAACAGCTTATTCATATCCTTTGTCAATTTTTCTACTGTTTGTGTAACTTTCTTATTGTGTTGTTCGTATATATATTCTGAATAATATTTTGATGAGCTTAATCAATATGCATTTCGAATATCTTCTCCAAGTCTGTGCTTTGTAATTTATCCTAATATTTGATTTCCTTTTTTAAGCAGTTTTAAAATTAAATGTAGGAAAATTAATAACTTTTGTTTTGTGCCTTCTGGTTTATTCTTCAAAAATTCTTAAATATTTTATTTTTGCTCAGATGGTTAAAAATATTCATATCTTCATTTCATATTTGTATCTGTAAACTGTCTTGAATTAATTTTTCTGTGTTACAAGAGAATATTTTATTCAAATATCATCATAATGATACTTCTTTTAAAAAAATCCCCAAATCAGTGGAATGTAACAGAAAGCAATTATTTACATATCATGCATCTTTGAATTGATTATAGTTTGGCTAATCTCAGCTGGTTTAGCTGGGTTTGGTTCCAGACTGTGGATTCAGGTCAAGTTTTCTTCACACACATATTACATAATAATGGAACCAGTAGGCTACCCAGGTTAATGGGTGAAAGTGAAAGGGATCAAGTCCAACCTTGCAAGAACACTTCAAGTCCCTAATCATGTGGCATCTATTACTATTCTACTAGTCATCACAGCAAGGCACATGCCAAGCTTAAAATCCATGAGATGGGGAAATGTACTCTGCCTCTAGTTGGAGGAACTGCAAAGTCTCATGACAGTGGGTGTGGATGCGTGGAGGGGGATGCATGGAGGGGTCAAACATTTTTTTTAAATATTTTTTTTATTTCTTTTCACTGTAACAGAATTCATAGTTTTACACCACACCCACTGCTCCATGCAATGCGTGCCCTCCATAATACCCACCACCTGGCTTCCCCAACCTCCCACTCTCCGCCCCTACAAAACCCTCAGGTTATTTTTCAGAGTCCATAGTCTCTCATGGTTCATCTCCCCCACAATTTCCCTCAACTCCCTTCTCCTCTCCATCTCCCCATGTCCTCCATGTTATTTGTTATGCTCCACAAATAAGTGAAACCATATGATAATTGACTCTCTCTGCTTGACTTATTTCACTCAGCATAATCTCTTCCAGTACCATCCATGTTGTACAAAAGTCGGGTATTCATCCTTTCTGATGGAGGCATAATACTCCATAGTGTATATGGACCTATGGACCACATCTTCTTTATCCATTCGTCTGTTGAAGGGCATCTTGGTTCTTTCCACAGTTTGGCAACCATGGCCATTGCTGCTATAAACATTGGGGTACAGATGGCCCTTCTTTTCACCACATCTGTATCTTTGGGGTAAATACTGGAGGGGTCAAACATTAGGAACAATAATGAAATCTACCAAAGGCCACCCTCTTGGTTATAATTATTACATTTCTACCACACACAAAGTTAACCCAACCCTTTCTTAGCACACACCCAATAAAGGCACTGAGCTATAAATCCAGGGCCTTATTATCTGTGTCACATATGGATGCAACCAGATAACTGCCCTCTCCTGTGTCCTTTTTCCACTATCTCCCTCAGTCACTTCTGCAGAAGACATTGGAGAATATTTCTTCCTTGGCCACTAACCAGATTTATCAGCCTGCTCCCTGGCTGTAGAAAATTGGCATCCATGTTTCTTCTTATTATTCTTTTTTAAAAAAATCTCAATTAATCTCAGTCTCTCTCTTTTTTTAGAGAGAGAGCTAACATATAGGAGTAACAGGCCCGGAGGAAGGAGTAGAGAGAGAATCCCAAGCAGGCTCCATGCACTGAGCATGGAGCCTCACACAGTGCTCAGTCTCACGACCCTGAGATCATGACCTGAGCCAAAATCAAGAGTTGGATGCTTCTAGTAGTTTGGGGGTGGAGTCTTTTGGTTTTTCCATATAAAGTATCATGTCGTCTGCGAAGAGAGAGAGTTTGACTTCTTCCTTGCCAATTTGGATACCTTTTATTTCTCTTTGTTGTCTGACTGCTGTTGCTAGGACTTCTAATACTATGTTGAACAAGAGTGGTGAGAGTGGGCATCCTTGTCGTGTTCCTGATCTCAACGGGAAGGCTGTGAGCTTCTTCCCATTGAGGATGATGTTTGCTGTGGGTC
>PISX010038541.1:0-10136 GCA_004024625.1 Mellivora capensis
TCCCATATCGGAGTCCCTGCTCAGCGGGGAGGCGGCTTCTCCCTCTGCCTGTTGTTCCCCCTGCTTGTGCTCACGCTCTCCCTCTCTCTGTCTCTGACAAATCGATAAATAAAATCTTTTTTAAAAATTCATTTATTTATTTGAGAGAGAGAGAGTTTGAGCACTCACTCACACACGCCCATGCCGGGAGAGGCAGAGGAAGAGAAGCAGACTCTCTGCTGGGCACAGAGCCCAGCCAGCCCATCCCACCACCCTGAGATCATGATCTGAGCCAAAATCAAGAATCAGACACTTAAACCAACTAAGCTATCCAGGAGCCCCCAGACCATAAACTCTTTGGTCTCAGGGTTAAGTTTTACACTCTTTAAAATCATTGAAGTTCCCAAAGAATTTTAGTTTATGCAGGTTATATCTGTCCATATTTATTATATTAAAAATTAAAATTGAAAACAATTTTAAATTATTTACCACAATCTATAATGAACCCATTAATAAAAATAACGTACTTTTATAAAAATAACTGTTTCCCAAAGCAAACACACACAAACATACTGGGAAGCATAGGGTGTTTTAATTTCATGGCACATCCCTTTAGTGTTTGGTTTAGTCAAAGACAGCTGGGTTCTCATTCTGCTTCAGCATTCGGTCTGTTGCAATATCCCACATCCTAGTGCCTCTGGAAAATTCAGCTGCAACCTCATGAGAGAAGGAGAGTGGAAAAGGCAAGTAATGAAAACAGCTGGGACTTTGCACATCAAAGTGTCCCCCAGACCATACTTGGAGAACTTCTGCCCTCACTAATCCCGTAACACATACTCCAGAAGTTTCTGTGCTGTCCCCTCGGGCTTCACTCTGGGTGGTGGACCCAGGCCCTTCTTACCCAGGCCCTTCTTTAATGTGACCACTTCATGAAGCACTCTCAGACTGGGTATCCCCCCACCCACAGGCGGCAGACATTCTCTGCCTCTTTGAACTCAAAAAGTCCTTTGTTTTTACTTCTTGTGTGTTACTTGTCACTTTCTAGTTGGCACAAGAGTCATCTGTAGCCACTTTTGAGTCCTCTCCTTTAGTGTTAACTCTTTATTTTTTTTAAAAGATTTTATTTATTTATTTGAGAGAGAGGCAGTAAGAGAGAGCATGAGTGAGGAGGTCAGAGGGAGAAGCAGACTCCCCATGGAGATGGGAGCCCGATGCAGGACTCGATCCCGGGACTCCAGGATCAGGACCTGAGCTGAAGGCAGTCGTCCAACCAACTGAGCCACCCAGGCGTCCCTAGTGTTAACTCTTTAAAACAGGACCTGCGTCTTACTCAATGTCACACCCTTTGTTTAGATACGATGCCTGCTAGCTATCCACAGAAAACATTTATTCGATCCATCGTACGCCAAGCACAGGCTGTAAAACAGAGTGTAGCAATAAACATAGGAACTTACAGTCAGAGAGTCCTTGCTTCAGTGCTCTGCTCTGCCACTTCCTATCCAGATGACTTGTTACAGAACCTGGACTGGACCTTGGCCAAAGAACCATGCAGCACTCGGAGACCTTGGAGGATAGGAGGCTCAGAAGAGAGTCATCTCCCAAGGTCTGAGCCCCGAGCACAAACAAAGGGGTTAGTTTATATGCCTATACTTCTGTATCTGTGCTACTCTTGCACCCACAGCCGGCGGGGCAGTGGGGGGGAAACCCAAAATGGCCCTGGGGCTGGACTAGGATCCCCTGCTGTATTGGTTGGCCACCTTAGAACACAGATTTTCTTTATCAGACTTAACACAGGTTTCTTAGTCTCTCTGAGTTTTAGCATCTACAACTAGAAAATGGGATCAATAAGAGATCTATTCCATAGTTTTGATGTGAAAATTGAGGAAGTTAGCACACCAGTGGACACAGTAAGTGCTCAAAGATTGCTTGAATTATCTTTGCACAGCCCATCCATCACTGAGGCTAGAGTGACAGCTGACAGAGTTGGAAGCCTGACGAGAGGAGAGAGTATAAAACTAGGGCAGGGGTTCCACCCTGGCTTTTCAGACTCCAGGGTCCTTTCTCAAGTACAGATACTTCCTCAGCTCTCCTTTCACTTCTTCCCTAATGGTGTCCTTCTTAAGAGTCTCCATCAGAAGGAAACACACACAAAAGACAAAAAACAAAAACCAAACAAACAAAAGACCCTTTGATTTGCCTCAGCTTCTTCTTAGAGAACGTTTTCATCCATTCTTCACTAAGCAGCCAGAGTGAATTTTGTCAATGGCCTTTGTCAACCCGTTGCTCAAAGCCCTTTTTTTAGTAACTTCCCATTCTCATTCTCTTCTCGTCCTCACAGAATAAATTTTCATCTCTCTCTTCTCATTCTCAATTCTCAGTTATCATCTCTCTCTTCTCATTCTCATAGAAGAAATGCCCAACTCTTCACCATCTCTGCAAAGTCCTCCATGATCTGGGCCCTCCCGAACTCCCCAGCCTATTTCACAGCATTGTCCCCATGCTGCCCTTGCCCACCATGCTTCAGACATCCTAGCTGTCTTTCCATTCCTCGAAACTGCCATAAATATCCTCCTGATAACTCCTATGTGTCTTGCTCATTTTCATCCTTCAAATCTCAACTCAAATGTATGTCTTCAGAAGGACCTCAGTGACTACCCTGTTCAACATGGCCTCACTGGCAACCCTCTCGACTCACCAGTCTACTTCTTTCACATCACTTCTGAAAATCTTTACTTATTTATTTGTTGAGTTTTCTTGTCTTCTGTATTAGTACATAAGTTCCATGATGCAGAAATTTTGCGTGTCTTTTCACATTCACCAATGCTACATATAGCATGCAGCACTTGTAGGTACCCAACAAATATGAAAAATGAATTGAGTACATGAATTGCTGGCCCAACCGTTGGTGAATGGCTTGAGACAAATCTCCAATTCCTAGCCTGTGGCAGTCACCAAGAAAGGAAAGGGACACTGACTCTACCCTGAAATTTCTACAGCTCAAACTTAAGGATTATTCTCTACTGCAAACCAGTCCCCATGCCTTCCTCCAGCTGCTCCCAGATGGTTCTCTCTCAGTAATTACCATCTTCTCAATTTACCCTCTCCTTAATTCCTTGCTACTTCTCTAGCTTTTCCTAATGAGGAGGAAAAAAGAGCCCAGAAGTCCTTCTCCCTAAGGATAATGGCTGGTAGTTATGTGGACACATTCAGGAGTTGACAAAAATGGTAAGAATTCCAGACTCTTACAAAAATTCATGATCATGGTCCTTGCTCCATAACTTTGGACTCTGTCTTGAGACGGTAACTTGATGCTTCATAGGACTTCTTTCTGCTATGAGAACTGGACTCCAAATTTCTTTCCTGGAACAAGCTCACATCTCAGCCTGAAACAGGTCATCCTTATCTCAAATGGGCAACTTGTATTTCAAAGGCTTTCTATAGGGGAAAGTCCCCATGGTCAGGGCTCTGCCATTCTCTCTTCCACTTCTGATGACTCATGCCTGTTAGGCAAGGATGGCTCTTTACAACTAGTAGGAAGGCGACCACTGATACATTAGCAACCAGCCAACGTACCAAAATAATCATCCTCTATGCCCTTTTTGACCTTGATTCCAATACATGCCCCCTCCCAAACACCACACAAATCCCTGCCAGTGAACTGATTGAATCATGGAGAGCTATGCTCAGTTGATCATTATGGTTATAATCCTTCCAAAGCTTGTGAACATGCTTAAGATTACAGTACAGTGGGTGATATTATATGCATGAGGACTCGGAGAAACAGCTTCTTACCATTTAAATTCTTAGAACATCCTAAAGAAATCCCATTCTGCCTCCTCTTACCATGAAAGTGCCAGGGAGCTAGAAGGGAGGAGAGAATTACCTACACAAGTCTACCATCAGTATCCCATCTCAAACTTCTTGACTGTCACTCTTTGACTGAGAGCTCTCTGGCAAGCCATTTTGAAAGCCCCCAGGTTAAATTCAAGGAACTCATGTAAGAAGCCAAGAGAAAAACAGCCACACCAACCACCACCACCACTACAACAAAAAAAACCTCACAGACTGACCTTGGAACATTACAGAAAATTTCCCTCCCCTTCTCCATTCCTGCCCAAGACATTACACCTTGCCTCAAGCAAGTGGGAGACTTGGACTTCGTTGATGAAGTCCAGTGCGCTCTGTCTGCTGGACCTCTATATAGGATTGTTCGGGGACTGCCTGTCAGGGTGGGGCAGCCGAGCAGAGGCTTAAGGAGCAGAGGAACAGTGAGGCCCCCGCGCATGGGAACAGACACCGTAAGAAGCCTTGGGGTTTTCAGAGTCTGTCCATACACACACATTGTATTGGGTGATTCTTAGAGGATCCCTGCAAGGATCTCTCTCCTTAACAGAAAAGGAAGCAGAATAAGAAAGGCTCAGTGATTGGCCAGGATTATGCCGCAAATAGATAAAAATGCCAGCTGTCAAGCCTAAGAATGTTGACTTCTGATGCAAGTCTTTTTCATTAACAGTAACAATTCTTGTTTACAACATATATTACAGCCAAAGGCTAATATAGCTGTGTTCGACACACAGATGCCCATACGAATATCCATCCACTACTTTTGTGTTACAGAGGGAATGTCAGTTCTATTCAGGACAATAAGAAGCCTAGTCCCAGGGGGCACCTGGGTGGCTCAGTAGGTTAAGCCTCTGTCTTAGGCTCAGGTCATGATCCCAGGGTCCTGGGATGGAGCCCTGCATCGGGCTCTCTGCTCAGCGGGGAGCCTGCTTCCCCCTCTCTCTCTATGCCTGCCTCTCTGCCTACTTGTGATACCTCTCTCTCTCTGTCAAATAAATAAATAAAATCTTTAAAGAAGAAGGAGAAGGAGAAGGAGAAGGAGAAGGAGGAGGAGGAGGAGGAGGAGGAGGAGGAGAAGCAGCCGAGTCCCAGACAACAAATCATTGGTCTGGGCCAGTAGTTCTCAAAACTGAGCATATCAGAATTACCAGAAAGCTCATTGAAACACAAATCACTAGGGGCACCTGGGTGCCTCAGTGGGTTGACCCTCTGCCTTCAGCTCAGGTTTTGGTCCCAGGGTCCTGGGATCGAGCCCCACATCAGGCTCTCTGCTCAGCGGGGAGCCTGCTTCCCCCTCTCTCTCTGCCCACCTCTCTGCCTACTTGTGATCTCTCTCTCTCTCTCTGTCAAATAAATAAATAAAATCTTTAAAAAAAACACACACAAATCACTAGCCCAACTCCAAGGTTTCTAGTTCAGTAGGTCTAGGGTAGGGACCAAGAACTTGCCTGTCCAGCAAGTTCCCAGGTGATGGGGTGCCTGCCGGTGTGGAGATCTCTCTTGGAAAACCACCGGCTTATATTAATCATGAGAATTCCTGATCTCCAGCTCTCCCGCAGCCTGGTATAATAGTGGATCTCAGCAGTTTGGCCAGTAAGATGTTGGGAGAAGGCTGCTGGGACTTCCAGAACATTTTGCTTTCTTAATAAAAAGAACAGTATTGTTTGGGCTACCCCATCCTCTTTGTTCTACTCTAGACAGAGAAGTGATGCCTGGGACTGCAAAACTTATCCTACATCCATAAGGCACCAAAACAATACTGTAGGGAGAAGGACAGCAGGGCGAAAAAAAAAAAAAAAAAAAGAAAAGTCTGGATCACTCATGACCTATTTGAGCCTCCCACATTAGTCCTGGACCAACTACCTCTGAACATCTTATCTTAGGAAGTTAGGCATACAAATGTCTTTATTACTTAAGCACCATTAGTCAGGTAGATTGTTATTCATAGTTAAGAGCAACTCTAACCTATACAAAAGGTTTCTGCAAAACAATTTTTCAAAAACAAACAAACAAACAAACAACCTAAACACTGGGAACAGGTGTCTTTCATTAAAGCAAAGTGTGCTTTCACATTCATTTGTACATTCAGTAACTATGCTGTCAGATTTAAACATTATTTTTTTCTAGTCTGACTTGCTTCACCTAGCATGATACGTTCTAGGTCCATCCATATTGTCACAAATGGCACAATCTTGATCTTTGTTATGGCTGCATAATATGCTGGGGTGTGTTTGTGTATGTGTGTGTGAGTGTGTGTGTATACCCTATCTTCCTTATCCATTTGTCTATCGTGGACACTTGGGTTACTTCCATCTTGACTATTGTAAATAATACTGTAATAAACATAGGGGTGCATATATCTTTTCAAATGAGTGGTTTTGTTTTCTTAGGGTAAATACCCAGTAGTGAAATCATTGGGTCATATCTGATAAGGGGTTAATATCCAAAATATACAAAGAACTCCCACAATTCAATATCAAAGAAAACAAACCATCCAATAAAAAAACATGGGCAGAGGATCTGAATAGACATTTCTCCAAAGAAGACATCAAGATGGCTAACAGACACATGAAAAGATGCTCAACATCATTCATCATCAGGGAAATGCAAATCAAAATCACAATAAGATATCACCTCACAACTGTCAGAATGGCTAGTATTAAAGAGACAAAACATAGCAAGTGTTAGCAAGACTGTGGAAAAAAAGGAGCCTTTGTGGACTGCTGGTGGGAATGCAAATTTGTGTAGCCATTATGGAAAAGAGTATGGAGATTCCTCAAAAAAATTAAAAATAAAGCTATCATGGGATCCAGCAATTCTACTCCTCAGTATTTATCCAAAGAAAATATAAATACTAATTTGAAAAGATACACACTCCCCTATGTTCATTGCAGCATTATTTACAAATGCTGAGATGTGGAAGCAACCTAAGGGTCCCTTCATTGATAGATGGATGGGTAAAGATGTACTATGAGTATATATACCACATCTTCTTTATCTATTCATCTGTTGGTGGACATCTGAGCTCTTTCCATAGTTTGGTTATTGCGGACATTGCTGCTATAAACACTGGGGTGCAGGTGCCCCCCAGATCACAACTTTTGTACCCTTAGGGTAAGTTCACAAGAGCCCAGATGTCCATCGATAGATGAATGAATAAAGAAGATGTGGTATATATATACAATGGAATATTACTCAAAAGGATGAAATCTTACCATTTACAATGATGCAGATGGAACTGGAGAGTATTATGCTAAGTGAAATAAGTCAATCAGAGAAAGACAATTATCATATGGTTACACTCAATAGTGGAATTTAAGAAACAAAACAGGATCATAGGGGAAGGGAGGGAAAAATAAAATAAGATGAAATCAGAGAGAGATGACACATAAGAGACTCTTAACTCTAGGAAATAAACTGAAGGTTTCTGGAGGGGAGGTTGCTGATGGGGTAACTGGGTGATGGGCATTAAGAAGGGTAAGTGATGTGATGAGCTCTGGGTGTTATATACAATTGATGAATCACTGAACTCTGCATCTGAAGCTAATGATACACTATATTTTATCTAATTGAATTTAACTAAAATAACTTTTTAAAAGATGTACTGTGTGCATACACACACATACACACACTGGAATATTACTCAATCATAAAAAAGACTGTAATCTTGTCATTCATGACAACATGGACAGATCTAGAGGGTATCACACTAAGAGATATAAGTCAGACAGAGAAAGACAAATACCATATGATTTCACTTATAAATGAAAGCTTAAAAGCAAAACAAACAAACAAACAAAAACAGAATTATAGATACTGAGAACAATCTGGTGGTTGCCAGAGGGGAGAGGAGTTGGGGAAATGGGCAAAATAGTTAAAGGGGATCAAAAGGTACAAACTTCCCGGGGTGCTGGGTAGCTCAGTTCCTTAAGTGGCTGCCTTCTGCTCAGGTCATGATCCCAGGGTCCTGGGATCGAGCCCCATGTCAGGCTCCCTGCTCAGTGGGAAGCCTGCTTCTCCCTCTCCCTCTGTCTGCTGCTCTGCCTACTTGTACTCTATCTCTCTGTCAAATAAATAAACGAATAAAATCTTAAGAAAAAAAAAAGGTACAAGCTTCCAGTTATAAAATAAAGTCATGGGGATAATAATGTACAGCATAGAGAATAAAGTCAATAATATTGTAACAATTTTGTATGGTGACATATGGTAACTGCAGTTACTGTGATGAGCAGAGGGTGATGTATAGAATTGTCAAATCGCTACGCTGTACACCTGAAATTAATAAAACATTGTTTGTGAACTACACTTCAATAAAGGTAAAGTAGTTTGATGACTTTTAGTTTTAAAAAAGGGGTCTTTTCTAGTAGTCATGCTTTATTTAAAAAAATTGGAGTTCATTGCCATAAAATATGCATTGAGAAATACTATTTTAGGTATTAAATACATGCTTTTTTTCAAATTAATACTGAATGAAAGACACAGAGACCAGAAAAAAAAAAACTGCCTACAATTATAGGCGTAATTTCAAACTTGTCTTCATAGACCCATCCTACTGGATACACAATAATTCCTCCCAAAGACTGGAGTCATTAGGCAAAATGAAACTTGACCTTCAGTACACATTTGTTGCAAGATTAGAGAAATGACCTACTACTGAGTATTCAGAAACGTGTTCCAAAGAACAAGTTGCATAAAATGTTTCACCACTACAAAATGTTCAGGAAATGATGCATATTCTCTCTCCCTCCTTGGGAGATACAAAATGCATATTGATATTGAAGGCTTAAGGAAGTCCTATAATATGGGGCACCTGGGTGGCTCAGTCGGTTGAGCAACTGCCTTCAGCTCAGGTCATGATCTCAGGGTCCTGGGATCGAGTCCCATGTCAGGCTCTCCAGGGAGCTTGCTTCTCTGTCTCCCTTTACCTCCCCCCACCACTTGTGCTCACTTTCTCTCAATAAATAAATAAATAAATAAATAGAAGTCCTGCAGTTAAAAAAAAAAAAAAAAAGACCAGTAGGAAAATCTATGCACAGAACATTTTTCTCCATGAGATCCACAACCCTTTCAAAGCATTTGGCATCCAATAGACTCTACAT
The DNA here is from genome assembly GCA_004024625.1 of Mellivora capensis. Taxonomy (NCBI): domain Eukaryota; kingdom Metazoa; phylum Chordata; class Mammalia; order Carnivora; family Mustelidae; genus Mellivora; species Mellivora capensis. The sequence goes on from PISX010038541.1 coordinate 8,922, forward strand.
TATGTCATAAGGAGAGTATGGTAGACAAGCTGTAAGTGCTGCAACAGATCTGCTTGGGTTCAAATTCAGCCCTGTCATATACGGCCACTGATTCTAGAATATATTTTTTTCACATTTATCATTTCTAAAAGTCAGTTACAAGTCTTGGTTCAATTGGTAGCATTTTTTTTTCTTAGTATAAATAAAATAATGGTGCATCTTACGATTAACACACCATTAATTACTTACCAAGATTGGCAAAACATTGTATATGACGTTGAAGTGGTCACATCCCCTGGTGTGGCTCGGTGGCCTCATTGGCAAAATGGGGATATAATCTACCTTACAGGGCTGTGGATGTCAGTGCCTGGCACAATGTAAGCACTCAGTAAATATTAGCCATACAAATAATGATTTCAGGAACACTAAAAAGAACCCCTGCTCCTTAAGTTCTTTCCTTGTCTATTTGTTGATTCTTCTTTTAACAATGATTATTTTCCTGAAAAAATGTAAGTCTTAAAATGCAAATCCATTGGACAGAGGGGACCTGGGAATCATACTCAAGTATAAAGACTAAGAAAAGATGCTCTTCTGAGGGCTACTTTTGACAGAGAGAAAGGGAAGGGGTCACAAGGCACAAACAGTGTGTGAAGGCAGGGAAGGAAGCCAGGTCATATCTGGGTGGGGGAGGGGGGACATCAGTGAGGCTGGAGGCATGCTCACTTTTCACGGTTTTTCTCAGGGTTGAACCCAGGCTTGCTTCCCTTGAGGACCTCATATTACTCCTTGCTTAGAAACTGAGCATCTCCAGGAGGCAGCAGCCTTTCAGAAGTCTTCAGGCTTCCATCGACAGCCTACTGAACGTGAGGAACTAGACACTGGCGATCCACCAAGAGGAAGAGGGACCCCTGCAAGGGAGCTGGAAGGAGACCTGAGACTACCTGCTGTCTCCTAATTCTGCTGAGCATTCAAGCTAAGAGGACCAGATGCAGGGACCACCTTAACAGCAACAGGGCCACTGAAAATTCTTAAAAACTTATACACTATGGAGTATTATGCCTCCATCAGAAAGGATGAATACCAGACTTTTGTAGCAACATGGACGGGACTGGAAGAGATTATGCTGAGTGAAATAAGTCAAGCAGAGAGAGTCAATTATCATATGGTTTCACTTATTTGCAGAGCATAACAAATAACACGGAGGACATGGGGAGATGGAGAGGAGAAGGGAGTTGA
>PISX010038542.1:0-10131 GCA_004024625.1 Mellivora capensis
GAAAGACAACTATCATATGATCTCCCTGATATGAGGAAGTGGAGATGCAACATGGGGGGCTTGGGGGATAGGAAAAGAATAAATGAAAGAATATGCGATTGGGAGGGAGACAAACCATAAGAGATTCTTAATCTCACAAAACAAACTGAGGGTTGCTGGGGGGGAGGGGGGTTGGAAGAGAGGGGTGGGGTTATGGACATTGGGGAGGGTATGTGCTATGGTGAGTGCTGTGATGTGTGTAAACCTGGTGATTCACAGACCTGTACCCCTGGGGCTAATAATACATTATATGTTTATAAAAAAATTTTTTTTTTAAGTTGGACTGGGAAAAAAATAATGGAAAATAAAAATTTCAGTTTTCCAGATGAGAAAACTACAGCTCCGAGGCATCCAGTAATTTTCTTAAAATCATTCATGCCATGGTTCAGACACTTCCCAGCCCTTTCTCTTTTTACTGTATGTCCCTTGGCCACATTTTATGTCGATTTCTGGTCCCAGCAACATGGTGAGGTGCATGAAAGAGGACTTCGTCTATTAACATATATAGCTGTGCTGAAAAGAAGATATCCATGGGTATGAGAAAAGAAGAGGCTATAAAGTCAAAGCAGGAGTCCTGAAAACTAATGTTACATAAACACAGAGAGTACTGGACCAGATATAAGCAATAGGGATGAGGGATTCAACTTTCAATACCCAAGAAAAACAAATATGCTTTGGCCAGTCCTAATACAGAAGGTAAATTTGTATTCCATTTATCCAAGGAAGAGATTAAAACAACAACAACAACAAAAGAAAAGAAATAAAAACAAAAATTTGCATCTGCCCAGATCAATGGGTTTACATAGGTAAGAAAATTGGGCTCAGAAATCTCAAAGTCCTTGCCTTCTGATACACTCAAAAAATGAATCCAGTTTATATACCATGTTGCTCCTTTCCTAAGTTCAGATATTAATAATTTAAATGTGGACCTATGAAAACTGTAAAATGCCAGAGGAAAGCAAAGGACAAAAGATTCTGTAAAACCATTTGACTACCTAAGCTATGCATGATTTTACAAGGAAAAAAAATAAAACTCTTAATGAAGAGCTAACAATACAAAATTTCAATCTCAAAAGAAAAATTATGCTCCTGAAGTATCTGCTGACAGAACAAAAGATAGGAATTAAAATTTTAAGAAGTTATGATAGTAGTACAACCTATGAGAAATAACAAAATCAGAGTATTTAATTGATTACACATAAAAAGAGGCTATAATGTGGAGCATAATGAACAGACCTTTAAAGATTTTATTTATCTATTTGAGAGAAAGAAAGAAAGAGAGGGAGAGAGAAAGAGAGCACAAGCAGGGGGAGGGGGAGAGGGACAAGCAGACTTCCTGCTGGAGCCTGATGTGGAACTCATCCCAGGACCATGAGATCATAACCTAAGCCGAAGGCAGACGTTTAACCAACTGAGCCACCCAGGTGCCCCTATAATGAACAGATTTTTAAAATAAGCAAATTCTAGCAATAAATGTGTATGTAATAATAAAATTGAAATGCTGAAGAAATAGATTAAATATAGCTAAAGAGAGACTTGAGTGTCTACCAGATGTAAAACACCAGACTTGATGTTAGGTGTATGCTTGAACATAACAGTCAAAATTTAGAAGTTTTCCATTTATACACCTTAGGCCAAAATGATAAATAATGGCAACTTTATGAGTTCCTCTTAAGACATGATTTCTAATGACTCAAAATTTTTCCCTATATTGTAGAATATAAAAAATCTCAAATTCCCTTTTGTACATCAATACTCATAAAAATTATAGGCTTTAGAGGACACTTTTCCTTTGAATACCAGAATTCATGGCACTATAGGAAGTGGTGCTCGTAAGACAAATCTTGCCATGAGGTGCCTGGTGGCTCAGTCAGTTAAGCATCTGCTTTCAGCTCCGGTCATGATCCCAGAGTCCTGGGATCAAGTCTCACATCAGGGTCCCTGGGGAGCCTCCCTTCTCCCTCAGCCTCTGCTTCTCTCTCTCTTTCTCTCATGAATAAATAAAATCTTTAAAAAATAAAAGTATTTCTTTAAAAAAAAGACAAATCTTGCCTTGACTGTTATTATTAAATTTTTGCTTTTGTTGGGAAGATTAAATGTGAAATCCTTAGTATCTAGTATAATGCTTATCATATAGTCTGTATTCAATAAAACAGTAGTTCTTTTTGATTTTGTAAACAAAACTTAAAATATATTGCAAGAAGTAGACTTATCAAACATTTTAGGAATTTTCCAATAAAGTAAAATATAACCTACAGTAGAATTTAAATAGTGGATGTAAAATCATGCTCCAGGAGTTCCACTTTCCCAGAAAATCTGTGGTGCATATCAACATTCTTAGAATGCAGCTACTACTTCCTCCGTCCTATTCCAAAACCATACTGTAGCACCTGTGTCTTACCAGTATCTCTCTCTACAATTTCCTTCTTTCAAACTTAGAAGTACTATGTATGTTCCTTTAAAAGAATAATTTCTACCCCCTTTTTGTCTTATAAAGAAAGATCATATTAAAATCTTCATTTTAGAGTTTAATATAGTCATTTTGTATTGCTGTATTTTAAATTATCATAATTTAGTGGTTCAAAACAATACATATTTACTACCTCACAGTTTTGTAGGTCAGGAGGTTGGGTGGAGCATGAGTAGGTTTTCTCTGAGTTTTGCAAAGCTAGAACCAATACTTGGGTCAGGTTGCATTCGCATCTGGAATTCAGAATCTTCTTGCAAGCTCATTGGTTGTGTCAGGTGATTGCAGGACTGAGGTCCCCATTTCCTTACAGACTGGGATCAGGGGTTGTCACTCTTAGTTCCTAAAAGCCTTCTGCATTCTTGGGCATGTGACCTCTCAATCTTCAAAGCTAGCAATAGAAAATTCCCTTAATGAATCAAAATTTCAATGCCAAAAGAGCCCTGTCCATTCTAAGGGCTTACTAGATTTGGTTAGGCCCACCAGATGGTCTTATTTTTAGTCACCTGATTTGGGATATTAATTATAGCTGCAAAACCCTTTTACTACAGCACCTGGATTAGTGTCTGATTAAAGAGGGAGAAGGTAGATATACAACAGGGCATGGGTATCATGGGTCTATCACTGAATTCTAACTTCCACAATTAAAAAGTGTAGGCTCAGAGAAAAATAATTAAAAATCACATGATTGGTAAAAAAATCAGGATAATATTAAATTCTACATAATTTTGTTAATTTCCCTGTACTACACTCTCCCTTTCTTTTCTCATTATCTTCTGATGTTCCTCAGTTAGTCAAGGAAATTCCATACACATTTTTTCTTCTTTTACTCCTATATTTTTTCATTTACTCCCCTCTCTACCTCACTTTAAATTTATTTCTTAATTATTTACTCAACACAAATGCTAAATAAATAAGAATGAATAAATGAATAACTAACTAAATAAATAAATGGTGCTTATTCCATTTGCCCTTGGGATGATAGAGGATACGTACTGAAAATGGAAGCAGGAATATTATTAGGAAGCTATTTCAGTAACATATGCAAAATATGATGATTCCTAGACTAGGATGATATGAGTGGTGATGAAGAGATGTACTCAGATTCCGGATTTATAGTTAGATCGGGTGTGAGAGAAGTCAAGAACAAGCGACCAGGTTTTTGACTTGACTCCATGTTAGAGCGGACATTATGTACAAAGTCAAGAAAGACCCATGGATGAGTGGATTTTAAAGGTGAATCATGTGAAGAATTCAAAAATTGAATATGCTGATTTTGAGGTAGAAACTCAATTATTGAATAGGCAGTTGTGTATGTGAGTCACCAAGCATTACTGTGCTGAGATATAAACTTGGAGGTCTTTAGCATAGAAACTACTTAAGCCCCAAAAGTAGTTCAGTTAATCTAAAAAAAGGCAAATTTAAATAGATAGTATAAGGGTCAATGAATTGATTCTTGGGTTATTCCAACATTTAGAGGTTAGAAGGATAAGAGCTTTGTAGCAAAGTGGAATGTGAATTAGAAGACTCAAGAGGCAGATCATCTCAAAGGCCAAGTGAACAAAGTATTTCAAGAACAGAGTAAGCAACTATTTAATATGTTGCTGGTAGATGAATTAAAATAGATCATGAGAAAGTGACCATTTAACGTGACAATGTGAATATGATTGGAGAACAATTTCAGTGGATTAATAAGAATCAAATGAGTTCATGAGAAAACGGGAAATCAGGGATTGGAAACAATGAGTACACACAATTTTGTTGAGGAGTTTTGCTATAGGTAGAGCTGAGAAATGAAGTGTGAGAAGTGAGAGAAAACCTTTTTTTTTTTAATTGAAATGACTATATCATATTTGTATGTTGATAGGACTGAGAAAATAGAAAGGCAAATTTGATGTTACTGGGGAAGAAAGAACTTTAGAATTGATTTCCTCGAGTGAAGAGTAGATGTGATCCATTGCAAATGGAATGGTTATCTTAGATTTTCTACAAGGAAGTAAAGCAGAATGGATAGGTTGGTAGCTTGGTGGGAGACCATGTAAAATTTCTCTCTTGATTGCTTTGTTTTCAGTTACCCTTCTGTCTATCTATTTATCTATTGATATATTTCAGATATATAAATCTGTAAAACCTATAATAAATTAATTATGAGAAATTCATTATGAGAAATAAGATTACCTCTAAAGACACATTAAGCTGCTCTAATCCTAACTAGTATTTGTCTTTACTCAAGGTTATCACACAAAATAAATATCCATGCATAGATTTTTAGTAACTTCTAGAAATATAGAGAGAATATGACTAGCAGCCCTAACATACAAAGAGGAAAATATCTTTGTTACAGGGATTTGGTTATTAATGAATTGATAATGAATAATATAATTATACTACCTCCCCAGAATAATCTAGGAGTACAGAAAATGTATTTTTACAAATTTCCCCATAGTGGGAAAAAAATTTCCATAAAGTTAACCTAGAGACACAGAGGAAAAGCCATGTGTGGAGCCTTGCGGATCAAAGGACATATCACGGTTACAAAGCAATTTCCTAGTCTTGCTAGAGAATTATGCAGTGAAAAAAAGATTCACATTATTTTTTAAGATAACATGAAAACTTTCAATTTTATACTCTAATGGTCTTAGTCCCTCTCAAAATACATTATTTCCTGTGCATAAAAAGCTGTTATGTATTTGTTTAGTCTACAGATATGTGTGTGTTTTTTTGAATTACATTCAATTTAAATCTGGTATTAAAAGGAGATACTGCAAATTAAGAGAGTCATCTTACTGACTCTTTTAGAAAAAGAAATAAGATTGTATACAGGAAAATGATTTTTTTTTCCAAAGCTACAATTCAAAATGACATTGAGCTCTATACTACTTTCATCATTTTTTCATTAGAAATATATGTAACATGATCTGTAGCTATAAAATATTAGGCCTAATTTTAATATACCAGACATACATTAGGTGATCTCCTTTCAAAGGTGGCCATTATGCTGCCCTTTCTGAAACAATATTTGGAAAATGCCTTTTGAAATGGTCTTCAGTATCTCCTGAACAATGACAGCAGTGAAGGTAGAATAGTTTTTGATCTTCCCTAACCTCCAAATATAAATAGAGTGACTATATTACATTAAACACATATAATCAAAATTTATAACAAAACTAGATGAAAAGATCTTCCCAAAAACCACAAATTTTAAGTAGGTAGCATTAAAATGGCAATATACAACAACTGTGGGTTATGCCCATCTTTATGTGCAAAAGAAAGCAGAATCAACAGGTGACTAATGAAAGCAAAAACATAAAACCTCCAAAAGGCAACAAACAAGTATGCACTGGAAAGCACAGACGACTAATTGGAACTTGGTGGCCAAAACTGGAAGGGGTTTTGTTCATTCCAATAATGAATGTATGCACCTGTCCATAGAAAGTTCTGAAGCTACCTGAGCATTGTATATTCTGTGAACTCTTGCAACTAACCAGTAAGGACTCTCTTCTAGGAGGATGACCCACTCTTATCAGAAGCTATTTAGAATAGAAAGAAATTGAACAGGATAGGAAAAACAGAGGTCAAGTAATGAAAAGATCTAGTTGAAAAAACCAGAGCTTGAGAACAGAGCCAGGAAATGTCATAAAATAAGTCATCATCATTGTTTAACACTACCTTAAACTTTCGTAAAGGTAGACAATCTATCTGATTCAAGAATGCTTAGAATTTAAGTAAACTAAAATTACATATAAGGATACCTGAGTGACACAGTCAATTTAGCAAACGACTCTTGGACTCTTGGCTTCAGCTCAGGTCATGACCTCAGGGTGGTGAGATTGAGCCCCACATCAGGCTCTGCACCCAGCATGGAGTTTGCTTAAGACTCTCTCTCCCTCTTGGGGCACCTGGGTGGCTCAGTGGGTTAAAGCCTCTGCCTTCAGCTCATGTCATGATCCCAGGGTCATGGGATCGAGCCCCGCATAGGGCTCTCTGCTCAGCAGGGAGCCTGCTTCCCTTCCTCTCTCTCTGCCTGCCTCTCTGCCTACTTATGATCTCTGTCAAATAAATAAATAAAATCTTTTTTAAAAAAAAGACTCTCTCTCCATTATGCTAAGCAAAATAAGTCAATCATAAAAAGATAATTACTATATAATTTCACTCATAAATGGAAATTAAGAAGCAAAACATAGGATCATAGAAGAATGGAGGGAAAAATGAAACAAAATCAGAGAGGTGACAAACTATAAGAGACTTAACCATTGGAAAAAAACTGGAGGTTGCTGGAGAGCAGGTGGGTGGGGGGTGGGATAACTGTGTGATAGGCATTAAGGAGGGCACTTGATGTAATTAGCATTGGGTATTATATAAGACTGATGAATAACTGAACTCTACCTCTGCAACTAGTAATACACTATATGTTAATTAATAAAATTTGTTAAAAAATAAAGAATAAATAAATAAGCTCTCTCCTTCTCTCTCCCCCTCCCTCCTTTCTCTCTCACTCAAATAAGTACATGAGTCTTTAAAAAATAAAAAAGTAAATAAAATTATATGTATATATAAACAAAAAAAAATAACATTACATCCAACCCAAGGCTACTATAAGGCAAAGAGAAATAAAGAAGAAAATAACTTCTTTATAGAAAGAGAAAGGGAACCAGAAAGCAGGCTCAAAAGAACATATTAAAACTGTCCTGTACTGGGGCACCTGGGTGGCTCAGTGGGTTAAAGCCTCTGCCTTTGGCTCAGGTCATGATCCCGGGGTCCTGGAATCGAGCCCCACATCGGGCTATCTGCTCCACGGAGAGCCTGCTTCCTTCTCTCTCTCCCTGCCTGCCTCTCTTGCCTACTTGTGATCTCTGTCTGTCTAATAAATAAATAAAATCTTAAAAAGTTTGAAAAAAAAACTGTACTGTAATATCTCAAAATGAGCTGAAAAATACCAAAAATATTATGTAATATATAAAAAAAATTAAGTGAGAAAACTTTAGAAATGAGATAGTAGACTCAAAAAAGAATTAGAAATAAAACATTTTACATAAGAAAACTAAACTAGAATGTACAGGAAATAAGCACAACAGATATAGCCCTATTAGAAATATAAGCTAAAAAGAAAAAAGAAGATTAAAAAAAAAGAAGACATAAGAATTTGAAAGTGAAAAATATTGTAGATAAGTAAAATGAAAAGAAATTGAATCTCAGGAATCTTATCTACACTTAGATCTCTCCTAAACTGAAAAATCAACCTTGAGCTTGAGCCTAATGTCATAAGAGAAAAAACTTATAAGTAGTTCTATAAATGAGTGTCTAAATGATAGAAAAATGTATATAATATTTTATACAGAGTGTAGATTAGTTGCTTTTAAACCATGGCTGTAATTTGTTTTTTCTATTTTTCCTGCTATAGACTAAAAGATTGTGCCCTTACAAAATTGTTATGGGGAAACTTAATCCCCAATGTGATGATATTTGGAAATGGGGACCTTTGGAAGGTGATTAGGTCATGAGGGCAAAACCCTCATGAATAGAATTAATGCTGTTATAAAAGAGACCCCAGAGATATTCTTTGCCCCTTTTACCATTTGAGGACACAGAGGACAATGGTCTAGGACCTAGGAACCAGGAAGTTCCTCACGAGACAGAGTCTGCCTGGCTTTGATCTTAGACTTCCTAGGCTCCAGAACTATAAGAAATAATTTTCTATTCTTTAAAATCTATTCAGAATATGGTGACTTGTTATAGCAGCCCCAACAGATTAAGATAGTGCCCATCAAGTTGGGTAACTGTCCCCCATCTTTAATTAGGTCTTGTAACTGCTTTGACCACTGACAATGAGAAAATTCATTAAAAGACCTTGCAGTTTCCCCTTTATTCACAAGTGTAACAGAGCCCTCTGTATCTGTGTAAGATATCTCTAACACTGAGGCCCCCATGTAGATATTCATGTAGATATTCCACCAACAGTTGAGCCAATCCTGGACCTAGTCATCCAAATCCAGCCGCCAAAAGTAAGAGAAAAAGCTATTTTAGTCACCACTTTTCCATCCCAAAATATCATGGAGTAGAGAAGAACTATCTCCTCTCTATCCTTTCCAAATATATTTTCCAAGAAACCTGTAAGCTTAATAACACAATTGTTGTATCGGCTATTAAGTTTGGGGGTGATTTGATAAGTATCAGTGTATATATGGGACATGATCACATAATCTAGCACATTTTATGGAATTTAAACAAAAGGAAAACAAATCCTTTGGATATGTAAGGGGAAAATGTAACTTGTGAAAAAGGAAATTATATTATCAAGATTTCCAATTTTATTTCAGAGGAAAATAGGCTAAATATGTAAGATTCTCAAAGAAAATATGATAAGCTATTTATATCCAGTAAAACTCACCTTCAATTATGAAAGTCATAATCAGTTATCAACACACAAAAACTCAAGGAATATAGTTCCCTTGGTTTTATCCTAATACGTATGATAAAGCTCGTAAAGAATGAGCTTCGGATAGCTGAATGGACTGTCAAAAAATGACTAGAGAAACACTGATATAAGGACATTGGGTAGGTATAACATATATAAACAGTTGTAAAACTGAGGTTGAGGATTAAGTAGGAGAGAGTATAGTATTTAATGACTATAAAAGTTGATATTGTAAATATAATAAAACATTAAAATATGCAAGGAGAGTAGGGAAAACATGTTGAGAAGAATTTTAATGTTTTTTAGTAATCATGATTGAAATAGTATTACTGTAGTTTTTGCGAGAATGATATATGAATAATGTGGAATAGAACAAATAATTATCATCCTCTGTGTCCTTCAGAACCAGGATTTTTAGTGTGGAAGAAAGAAGATCTAGATATATTTGGAATGAGTTCAAGTAAAAAGCCTATAGTCTAATTTGAATTGAAATTATCGGTATGAACTTGCAAGACATTTTATCTTTAAATATATTGTGTTAGGTATGTATCACACCACCTGAAAACTTAACGGCTTAAGACAATCATTTCATTTGTTCATAATTCTTTGGATTAACAATTTGGGCTCAGTTGGTCTCTTGGGCATCATTCATGTAATGAAAGTCAAGTGACAGTTGAGGGTGGGCTGGTCATGCCCCAGAATGCCCTCCTTCACGCGTCTAGTATTTGGTTTAGGTTTCACCTGGACCCTCCCTTCATGTGGTTTCCCCTCCTCTAAGAGGTTTGCCCAGGTTCCTTCCCTTGGGATTTTAGTCAGCAAGAGGCTGTTATAAGCATTCCTGAGGGCTTTAGATAAATAGCAGTAAGGAATCAAACATTTATCCTGTCTTTCTCAGCCTCTTCAATAAATGGTGTTGGGAAAATTGGACAGCCACTTGCAGAAAAATGAAATTGGACCATTTCCTTACACCACACACGAAAATAGATTCAAAATGGATGAGGGACCTCAATATGAGAAAGGAATCCATCAAAATCCTTGAGGAGAATGCAGGCAGCAACCTCTTCGACCTCAGCCGCAGCAACATCTTCCTAGGAACATCGCCAAAGGCAATGGAAGCAAGGGCAAAAATGAACTATTGGGATTTCATCAAGATCAAAAGCTTTTGCACAGCAAAGGAAACAGTTAACAAAACCAAAAGACAACTGACAGA
>PISX010038543.1:0-10120 GCA_004024625.1 Mellivora capensis
CATAGTATTCCATTGTGTATATATACCACATCTTCTTATCCATTCATCTGTTGATGGACATCTAGGTTCCTTCCATAGTTTGGCTATTGTAGACATTGCTGCTATAAACATTTGGGTGCACGTGCCCCTTCGGATCACTACGTTTGTATTTTTAGGGTAAATACCCAATAGTGCAATTGCTGGGTCATAGGGTAGTTCTATTTTCAACTTTTTGAGGAACCTCCACGCTGTTTTCCACAGCGGTTGCACCAGCTTGCATTCCCATCAACAATGTAGGAAGTGAACTTATTTCTATAATTTAAGCTTGTTCTATTTGCCATGATTTTGATTGCATGTCCCTGTATTCTTTTTTTCTCTTCATTTCTTCATTTTTTGTGTTGAATTTACTTAATTATCCTTAGTTTTCTCTTGTTACTTTTATTCTTCTAATTCTGAAATTATATTCCATCCTTCAGTGGACACACTTATATTTTAACATATGTCTTTATTTAATAAATTCTGCTCTGCTGAAAATATTTAGAATTATTCAACTTTTATATACTAACCTATTTTTAATTTATATGTGTATTGGCATTCAATCAAAGTTGGCATTATTTTGTTTATTTGTATATATACATATGTCATAAAAGGAGAATGTTTTTAAATGGTAATACTTAAATTTGTTTCCTGAAAATCTTTGTTTTCCTTGGTCTATATAGTAATTTAGCTAGGTATAGAATACTAAACTGATAGTTATTTTCACTTTATGTTTTGAAAAATAGTATCCCCTTCACTTAGTGCAAACTATTATTGCTGATGTAATGTCTTCTATCATTTTATTACTGCAAGTTGTTTCTTGACTTTGTGGGTGACCTTAGTACTTATTCTCCTTAACATAAGTTTGCCTAGAAGTGGATTTATGTTTTTTTCCTGTCTTAGGGATTAGTGGCTTATTTCAAAATGAAGGATTAAATCTTCCCTCATTTATAGTTTTTAGCTGTTGCATATTCTAATATTTCTCCATCTCTCCTATTTTTACTTACATAAATCCACTACACAAATGTTTGAACTCTTTTTCTACATCTTAAATACTCTGTTATGTTTTCTTTTCTGTTTTTTTCATTTACATAATTTTCCCAAATTTGTCTTCAAATTTAATTACTGATTTTTCAGCTGTGTTTAGTTTTTTTTTAACTAATACATTATGTTTTAAAATTCAGTTTTTACCACAAAATTTGATATTCTGTATTTTTTATTTTATTTCTGATCATTGAAATTACTGATTTTATAGTCTCTTTCAGACTGTTTGATTTTTCTAAATGACTTTGTCATACCTGGTAACTGTCCAACTTGGTAATTATTTCCTCACGCAGTTTTTTAGCTTTTCTTTCTTTCTTTCTCTGTCTCTCTCTCTTTCTTTCTTTCAATTTTAGGCCTTTCTCTAGTATGTATTCTTATTCCTCTTGTCCCTCTAGCATCCCGTAAATACTGGACCACAAAGAGATTTTTCATTTTGCTTTTTATTGGTGTTAAAACCTGAGACTAATGATTGTGCCTGTTTTTATTCTAATGAACCTATTGAAAAAAATCCTTTGCATACAGTAGGATTTCAGAATAGATGTGCCTACTGTAATATGTTCAAACAAAAAAATGGTAGATTTTAAAATGATTTATCTCTTTAAAAAGAGGAAAAATATCTGTTTTAAATTAAAGTTCATGGTTACAACAGGAGGATTATTCTATATTAACACACTTTTTGCCAACAACTCCATATACATGGTCAATATAGTATAATTTAGTGTGATTTTGTGTTGTAAGATACAATTGCTACACATTTTTTCTCTCTTAACTAATCATATTTTGAGAATGATTCTGGCCTGTGCCAGTAACCCCACAGAACTGATTCATAGAATAAATGAAACATTTGGTATTCTATTGAAATGAAACAAGTCCTACATAAATAATCCTTCCCTTTACATTTATTAATATAGTAGCCCTAGCAATAGATTGTCATGAAAATTTAACACTGTCACCCAAAGTCTTCCTAAAGCTGACAATTTCTCTCACTGAGTTAATGATCTCAACTTGAGTGGACATGATTGGCTGATATTAGTGAAGCGGAAACCAGGAAAACTCCATTTTCAATTTTGGCCCCTGAGGAGGGCATTCTATTCAATTGGCCCCTCCACCTCCGAAAGAAAGTTCAATCCTTCACTGAACAAAAGCTATACTTCAACTATGGAATTGAGGTAGTAACAGTACATTCTCCATTTTTTTTTTAAGAAAGAATTTTGCAGGAAAAATTTTTTTTTAATTATGAGGAAGTAGGATATCTAGATTTTTAACTCAGACATTTGGTTTTTCCAGGGTTTGATTGCACTGTATGTAAATCACATAATGTCTGGATTTGTAGATAATTCTTAATATGTGTGATAGCACGTTACCATACATGGCAGCAGAGAGTTTTTGTTTGTTTTATTTGTTTGTTTTCTTCTCTTTCCTTTTTTTTTTTTTTTTTTTTTTTTTTTTTTTTTTTTTTTTTTTTTTTTTTTTTTTTTTTTTTGCAGGAGTTTATACCCTTTAAACCCTATAATGAATTGAGTTTTAAAAGAAAATCCAGAAATAAGTCAATAATGTTTAGATTAAGTTGAAGTGCTATTTTTCATTTTGCTCATGACTAGGAGGAAAATATCCTGGTATTTTCCCTGTCATAGTCTATCTTGAACATCCTGAAGGCGACAATGAAAATTGCATAAAGTTTACTTGTGTCTAGCTCACAGAAGACCAATAGAGGAAGGAGATTCTACCAATTCTTTTTGTACTTCCTCCATGCCAGCAAAAGCCTTAAAATGCTTATTTTTCAATGTGGTAAATAACTAATAAGCATGTATTTATTTCTGTTTATTGCATGTATTTGTTGCTGTTTACAGAGTTAAAACATCTGGCTACATTCAGACTATCAGTACACTCAACTGTTTCGTTGGTCCCTTGAAGATATTATGAGGTAAGAAGATGCATCTCTGATTCCTTAGTCAACCTCCTGAGACCCCCCTGCTACCTATAGTGCATGACCTTGAAGCCAGCTACATGTGAGAATCTTCTGTGGACATTAAAATATGCAGATGTGCGGGTCCCATCTTAAGAGGTTCTTATTTAGTGGGTATAGAGTGACTCTATCAGACATCTGCAAACTTCTATTTCCTTCTTTCACATTTCTAGTCCATGTGACACTTGAAATTATGTTACCATTCAACCATTCAAAGTCAAATTCTTATCTCATCTTCCAAAACTGTTCACCAACTGTTCTTCCTCCCACTTTTTTTTCCCTCTTTCCTTGGTTTTGTTTTTTTTCCTTTAGAATATTCATAATTGGGAACAAAACCAAGATTCATTTACTGAATAAATATTAAATTGGAATATACTATGTGCCAGGCACTATGATAAAGCCTTATTTTACTATAATAAATAGAACAGACATGGACCCTGATCTGAGGAAGTTCACACAAATAAATATCTAATTACAAATGCCAACCACTCATAAGAGGGAAAAGCTCATTGCACTGCAGATCAATTTATTAAAACAGGAAAAGTAGAGAAAGATTCCCAGGCACAGTTGACACTTTTATGGAGATCTTTAGGCCGAATTGCAATTGTCCAGGCGGAGCAGGGAGTAAGGTGAGGCATTCCAGGGAGAGGAGGAATTGAGATAGAAAAGAACTTAACTTAATGAAGGCAATGAAAGAAAAGTGGTAAGATAAAACATAAGGTAAGAGAAGTACACCACAGATCTGGAGGAGACAAAGGTCGGGTAATGGACAATTTTAGATATTACCTTATGTGTAATGGGAAGTCACTTAATCATTTTATGAAGTATTACTACAATAAGATTTGGGTTGGAAATGGATCCCTCTGATGGCTATAATGAGAAAGGATTAGCAGTCAGCAAAGAAGGAAGGGGAAGAAATCAGTTAGGCTAGAATGGAAAGGGGGCTTAATGGAAAATGTGACTTTGGTCCTGCTTTCAGAGAAGTCACAATATAACAGAAGGAAACCATCTTGGAAAAGCTAATTTTGGGCACCTGGGTGGCTCACATGGTTAAATGTCCAATTCATGACTTCGGCTTAGCTCATGATCTCAGGGTCCTGAGATGCAGTCCTGTGTCCAGCTCTATGCTGAGTGAAGAGTCTGTTTGAGAGTCTCTCTCCGTCTCCTTCTTCCTTTCCCTCTGCTTGCGCGCACACACACACACACACACACACACACTCAAATAAATAAATAGGAAAAAAAAAGTTTGGAAAGCTAATCCCAACCTAATGTAGTACCAGTGGGGAAAGCTCTGACGAATGGTGGTAAGTTGGAGATTCTGAGTATTAGAAACAGAGCATGGAAATTGTGAGTGACACCAAGGAAATTCCAAGATCAGGGAGACACTGACAGTTTCATACTCAACATCTGACACTGAAGGTTTGTGACCATAAATTGATCAAGGGCTCCTTCCTTGATAAACATTTACTGAGTGCCTACTGTGTGCTAAGAAGTGACCAAGTAATGTAAATATTTATTTTTTTTTTATTCCACAGAGGTCATTTTACTTCAAATGGCACTCTCAATTTCCACTTTACAGATGTCCTAAGAGAGACATCACTCCTCCATTTTTTACTATCTTTCCTCCTTGTGCATGACAAAAATTCCCTCATTTGTCATGACAACTTCTATGCAACCAGTGTACTAAACAGTGTCTCTCTGTAGGATCAGTGCCCATGTGAAGGAGTCAATGTAAACAAAGGAGAAGGAAGGTTTTAAGTGGAGAGCCCATTTCAGAGGTAGAAGTAAAATAATAGTCTCATCATTTTTTTTTATTTTTAATCTTGATATTACAGAATTTGCAACTTCCTTCCTATAGACAAAAAGAATTAATCACATTTACATAAACTCATAATCACCTTTTCAAGTGAAAATTATTAGATGCTTGGGATTTGTGAAGGCATGGCAAAGGGAAAAATATTTCAACATCAGATATTAAAAATGGCTGACATTAGTAATGGACAAGTGTTCTAAGGAATTAAGGAACACTGAAACCTTCCTCAGTGACTCCTAGACTGTGGCCCAAGGACAATATCTGGATTCTCAAGGCATAAATAATCATAAATGACTATAGTTTTGTATGAAGCCCCTCACACTAAAACCTGTTACAACACTAATGCTTATGATCTAAATCAGTGAAGGGGCACCCGGGTAGCTCAGTCAGAAGCATCTGACTTCAGCTCAGGTCATGATCTCATAGGCCTGGGATTGAGCCCCATGTCAGGCTATGCACACAGCAGGGACTCTGCTTGTCCCTCTCCCTCTGCCCCTCCCCTGCTCATGTTCTCTTGCCCTCTTTCAGATAAATAAATAAAATCTTAAAAAAGTAAACAGTGAAGGAATTATTACAGTAAAAATCTGTGGGAAGCCAATTCTGTTCCTTTAGTCATTTAACAATTTTTCTTGTAATAGATTTTGTGGGTGGAAGTTAGAGATTGTAGTTTATTATAACCAGAAATCAAGGTATGAAAACCAACAGAAAAATAAAAATTACAAATTGTTGGGATAAATGACAGCCTCAAAAACCTATTATTTTTATAAGGGGCTTTTAAAAAAGAGAAATAATATCTAATATTCTATACTTAAAATCCATTTCATTTTTACAAGTATAGTTTAATTTTAATATTTTCCACCGGGCAACTGTACCCAGATAAAGGTTAAAGTTAGTTAACCTAAGTATTTTAGTTAGATAAAGAAGATGCACTTACACTGTTATTTGAATGAGGGTCTCCTTAAGACGGCAAGCAACAATAAGCTGTATTGTCAGCTTATACAACACTAGACCGAGAGAGGGATAAACTGCATTAGTTCTAAGTCCAACTGACCTCTCCAGACATTTGCTGGCTTCTCTTCTCCAAATGAAAGATACTTATTTCATTTGCCTACAACTAAATACCTTTCCTAAGCTATGAGAGCAAGCAGTATGACTGGAAATGTTTTTCTCCTAGAACTTTCTAGATTAGAATGGTAATTAAATTATGTCAATATACCAACTCAAAAAATGGATGGTAATTATCAAATCTTAAAAGCAAGTGTTAGACATAAGGTCAAAGCCAGTCATTAAGTAAGATCTGCTAGTTATAGTTACATTTGGACAACTTGTTGTTCACACTGCCTTCACCAGATAACCTTCTTTCTCTACTTTTTTTAAAGATTGTATTTTTATTTATTTATTTATTTAGGGATTGCCTGCAAGCAGGGAGGTGGAGGGAGAGGAGAGAGAGAGAGAAATCTCAGGCAAACTCCATGCCAAGTGCAGAGTCTGATGTGGGGCTTAATCTCATGACCCTGAGATCATGACCTGAGATGAAATCAACAGTAGAATGTTTAACCTACTGAACCACACAGACGCTCCACCTTCTTTCTCTATTTTAAAGATAGGTCATGTGATTGTAGCGATTCAATTTCATTATGACAATCAACTATCATGTGAAGAGGAAGGAATTAAAACTAGATGCCCGGTGCATTCTCCTTTCTTCCAACCAGCCTGCCCTCTAAGCCACAACTTTCTCTCCCTAACATGCTCATGTGAGTCTTCAGAAAATAATAGAATATATGTCATACCCATTCCAATGTAATTGCTTTCAGGGAAAGGAGGACAGGGTTGGGAAGTTAAGGCAAGAGAGATGAAAAACAAACTAGCTAAATGTTTTCAGACCTGAAAAAGATCTCATATAACTTGAATCCTGGTTATTATCCAAAAAACTATTTATTCTGCTCCCACATGGGCTGTTCAAAGTTATTTTGAAAGTAATCTTGAATAATTTTAGTTATTTGTAAAAAAGTCCTGACTTCTTTGAAAAAAAAGAATTCATGGAAAAGTGAATAAAAGAAAACCTGAATGTCCATAATTGCTTAATAAGACAAAATATTTCCAAATGGTATATCAAATTACTTTATAAGATGTCATTTATAACTAAAAAAATAATGTGGGTTTATCATTAATGGTTATTACTATTGACTAATTTAATAATCAAAGGAAGAAAATATTTGAGACTACTTAAAATATCAACCAAATCAATATTAACAAAAAACAAAGTACTTTTGTTTATTTTATTGATAAAAATATGAACCACTAATCAAAATGGTTAAGGAAAAGCAAGCATGACAAGATTCAGCTGTAATTACATTTAGTTTTCAACTTTGCCTGTAATCTCTTTCTTAATATGTTACACCCTTTGAATTTCTAAAACACAAATGAAAAATCCAGTCTTATGAGTATGAAGGGTAAACAACCCATTATGAGCACATTTAGACATAGACATTTTTCATGTAAAAAACAAACTGGATGTTTAAAATCAAATGCTTTAAGTTGATTATCTGTCACTAGTGAACTGTTCTCTATAAAAGTGTGAGCATTGTTAGGAGGAGAGACCCACACTAAGTATGGGTTACCTTTACTACAGAGACACAAGTAGAAAATTGGAGAAAAGTAAGTGGTGGAAGTCAGGGAAATCTAACAATGTCTCCATGCTAATTAATCCTAAGCACATTTTCCTTAGAATCAACAAAACATTAATCACTGCTTCTCACACTCACATGGAGATACCTGCATTTTTATGCACTTACAGGCAAATGGATGGATTACTCTTTTATAAGGATGTCATATCATCCTCCCCTTGTGGCGGGGTGGGAGGGGGAACTTCTTACAGAATTGGAAGCTTCTTTGTCTTCAATTCTTTCTTAAGCCTTATTTGTTCCAACATAGCTTAATGATTCAGTGCATTCCATCTTCACTATATCTCTCTTAATAAAATTTGGTTATCTTAGCCGAGTTAAGAAAAGAAGGCTCTGGCTAATCCCCCTACACAATCGTTTGTTAGTTGAGTCTGTTTTCCAGCTGAACTGTTAGTTCTTCACATTAGTCATTGGATCAACCACCTGTGTCCACCACTAGTGATTCTAATGACTCTAAAGGCAGACATATATTGGAAGCAGATCATTCTGTAATTTCCAACTCTGTTGTGTATCAGCTACATGGTTTCTAAGAACACAAATTCTTTGCAGTGTCCTTTCCCCAAAAGTAATGGAATGCAGGTACACTTTGTCATTCACGGCATTTAAAATCCAAAAAAATATATATATTAAAAAATTAAACTTCTTAGTTTAATTGCAAATTATTTCCCCAGAACATATTCATATGAGGCTAAATATAAATATAAATCCCTCAAATAAAACTTCTCTTTGCATCCTATGAAAGAGAGTTTTAAAGAATACTAATACATTTGAAACGATTGCATTAAATAAAAAGAAAATGTCAGTTCTGGATAAACGTCTTCTCACAACTCAATCTTCAAAGCTATTTGTTTCCCCATGAAAATGAGGTTTTAAAAAAAAAAGAAAGGTCCTTAATATTTGTCCACACTGGTTTTCCCTTAAGACATAAACCCTAGAAGCCTTAGAACAGGTTTGAAGCTGACAACTCAAAGATCATATCTGCAGATTTTCTTTTAAGAAGTTAATTATTTATATCTTTCTGTTGCTTGGCTTATACTTGATGAATGAATAACTGAGTTTCTTCCCAGACACTTTCCTAGAATGGTTTAGGGTACACAACTCCTTAAAATAGCTTTATTATTTTTTCAAACTCTGCAGAGTCTATCGGCAAGAGTACCAGGGCATCAACTGTCTTTTCTATAAATGTCACTTCTTTGGGATGAACTCTCTCCTTTGTTATTTCTTGGCAATGAATAATGGTGAAAGACTATTTTTCCCAAGGTGCATTAGAAAATTTTAATTTCATAATTAATACAAAGACAATAGTTATTTTATAACTAATTTTAATCCATTGTTAATTTATTCCTGAGATACTCAAGTACCTAGCAACAACCATTGGGCAAATGTAAAGATCAAAACATGTGAATTATAAATACTGTTCTAAATCCTGAATTGCTACCACTCCTAAAATATGGTTATTACAAGGCCAAGGACTTCCTGGTTTCTCCTTAAATATGGCTTCTCCCTAGTCCTTTATCCAAAATTATGGGTATATTTTCTTTATCTGGAATTGTGAGTATATATAAGTTTTTCCATCATATCTTTATATTTTCTACATTTTGGATCACTATTTGGGAGATTGTGAGGAAAAAATGTAAATATCCTTGGAAGCAAGCAGTAGTTATAAATTAGAAAATGCAATAATATACAATGAAGGTAAAGAAGAGCATTGGTAACATATTAATACTAAATCATCATGCTGGGAAAGTAGAGCACCTGTTTTATGTGAAGAATTAAAAGTTTTCAAATTTATATGTGTATTATTTCTATAATTAGAACAAAATTCTTAGCTCTGGTTAATGTGATTAAAGGAGAAACATTTTCTTCTTTATTCTTTTTCTTATTTTTTTCATAATGGCTTATACAGTTTTAAATATGAAAAAATAAGAAAAGATTTAACAAAAATAAGAAAAGATCTGGTCAAATAATCTTCGACAAAGCAGGAAAAAATATACAGTGGAAAAAAGACAGTCTCTTCAATAAATGGTGCTTGGGAAATTGGACAGCTATATGTAGAAGAATGAAACTCGACCATTCTCTTACACTGTACACAAAGATAAACTCGAAATGGATAAAGGACTCAACGTGAGACAGGAATCCATCAGAATCCTAGAGGAGAACATAGGCAGTAACCTCTTTGATATCAGCCACAGCAACTTTTTTCAAGATATGTCACCAAAGGCAAAGGAAACAAAAGCAAAAATGAACTTTTGGGACTTCATCAAGATCAAAAGCTTCTGCACAGCAAAGGAGATGGTCAACAAAACAAAGAGGCAACCCACAGAATGGGAGAAGATATTTGCAAATGACAGCACAGACAAAAGTTTGATATCCAGGATCTATAAAGAACTTCTTTACAGATGGCTATCAGACACATGAAAAAATGTTCATCATCACTAGCCATCAGGGAGAATCAAATTAAAACCACATTGAGATACCACCTCACACCAGTTAGAATGGCCAAAATCAGCAAGACAGGAAACAACGTGTGTTGGAGAGGATGTGGAGAAAGGGGAACCCTCTTACACTGTTGGTGGGAATGCAAGTTGGTGCAGCCAC
>PISX010038544.1:0-10112 GCA_004024625.1 Mellivora capensis
CAATGCTGCTTCTGGGTAGATGAGCACGAACAACACAGGAACTTGCAGGTATGATATAAAAGTTTGTTCAACTGGTCTCCATGGATGACTTCCCTAATATCAGCAATTACAGACCCCCTGGTTTTACTAATACTAATGCTATTTTTTGGCCCCTGCATTATTAACGCCTAATGTCATTTGTATAAAAAAAGAATGGGGGCGATAAGATGTTAGTCCTACAAACTCAATATAACGCCTTACAACAGGAGGACATAGAACTGGCTGAAGAGTGAAGAAATTGACTAATCTCCAAAGAAAAGGGGGGAATGTTGGGGCCAATTCCACATTAAAACCTGTTAAACCCCTAGGGCCTGCCTGGTCCTGCTTAGCCGTAGTGACTCCATGTTGCCTAGGTAGCCATTTTGTTGTTTAATAAACGCCTCAGCAATTACTAATATCAGTCCCGGGTAACCGTTACTAAAACACACACCTAAAACAAAGCCAAACAGGTGGAAACCTCCAATCATCCAAAGCCACATTCGTAGAGGTCTGTGATTGTGCCCTATAAAACTGGCCTGTAAGACCGAGGGGTCGTCACTCTCTTCGGAGGCAGCCCTGGCTGGTCAGTCTGACTTCTAATGCTTGGCATAGAATAAAGCTTTGCATAACTTTCACTTTGTCTGAGCCTCGTTCCTTTGATAACGGACCCCAATACAGTCACTGAAATGAAAAAAAAAAAAAAAATCCACCAGAGAAGCTCAAGAGCAGATTTCAACAGTCAGGAGAAAGAATCCACAAACACAAAGATAGAACAATTGAGATGATTCTTTCTGAGAGAAACACAAAAAAGTGAGAGCAAAACAAGCCCAAGGCAAGCAGAAGGGAATCTATAATGAGTAGTCATATTGATGACCATGAGACCCAAAACAGGGGGTTCGGTTTAGTACAGTAGTTAGGCTTTCTTACAGGGGATTTTAAGGTGTATTTTGTATAAATTCAAGTCCCAGATACAAAAGTGTGTTGATCGTAGGATAAACTCCAGACCCCCAGAACTCCTAGTCCCAGTGTTGTTTCTGCCGTGACGTCTGTGGGCGGTGGGAGTCCCTTGGGTTGTGGGCAGCACCTTGCATCTACCCTCTGTAATACCTTCATTCCCTCCCAAGAAATAGCCTTCAGAGTGCAAAGGATGAGTTCACTCTGATGTAAATAAAGCAAGTCACTAACAAGAGAGCTCTCACAGTGCATTTCACTATGATCAAGGGACACATGTGATTTTATGTATTTCTCAACTGTATCAGTTAAATACTATTGGTCTAAGAATTACACTTACTAGAGAATCTTTGTTCTCCCATGTTAGGAATAAATGAAGTGTTACACCGGTAATGACTTACATTTCCAAGGCTCTTGTTGCGAACCATGGGGTCAACTTGTATATGCCTTCCGTAAGTTTGGCCTGGATGGGCAAGGATGCCAGAGAGCTCACCAAAAACAAAACAAAACAAAACAAAACAAAAACCCCCAAAACAAAAAAAAACCAAACAGAAAAATCGGTGAAACAATTCAAGCCCTCCCTCCCCAACTTGTAGTTGTGTCCATGCCACTGACCCACTGACCTGTGGCAGAGACGGAGCCGTATCTTCTTGGAGAGAGTCCCTCTTCTTGGATTGATCTATTTGCTCTCCTGTGGCATTGTATTAATTGCCTCTCCATTTTCTGTTTCCTTACAACTTAAAAAAAATGATTTATTTATTTAGGAAGGGGGAGAGCATGAGTGGAAGGGTCAGAGGGAGAGGGAGTGGGAGAGAATCTCACACACACTGCCAGCTGAGCACCAAGCCCACTGGAACCCACTACTTTGAGATCATGATCTGAGCCCGAACCAAGAGCCAGCCACCCAACCAACTGAGCGATCCAGGCCCCCCTCTAATTTGGTTACTTTTGCTGCACAACAATTTACATCAAAACTTAGCATTTTAAAACAACCATTTTACCGTGCAAGTAAGTTCTGAGAATTTGGGCAGGTCACTGTGGGAATGGCTCAGCTCTGCTCCTCTGTGTTTGAGGCCTCCAATGGGAAAACTTGGCCCCTGGGGGCCAAGCTGCCAGATACAGGACACTTAGTTAAAGTTGAATTTCAGGGGCACCTGGGTGGCTCAGTGGGTTAAGCCTCTGCCTTCAGCTCAGGTCATGATCTCGGGGTTCTGGGATCGAGCCCCACATCGGGCTCTCTGCTCAGCAGAGAGCCTGCTTCTCTCTGCCTGCCGCTCTCTGCCTACTTGTGATCTCTCTCTCTCTCTGTGTCAAATAAGTAAAATCTTAAAAAAAAAAGTTGAACTTCAGGTGAACAACAAGGAATTGTGAGACATACTTATCCTAAGAAGTATTTGTTGAATTTGAAATTTATTTATTTGTTTATCCTATCTATCTATCTACCTAGCTATGTATCCCCCTAGCTATCAGGTCATCCTGGCTAGGGATGACTTGACAGCCGGGGGCTGGACTCACTTGGATTCCTTCTCACTCGCATGTCTGGCCATCAGCTGGTGCTTCCACAGGGGCTGTGGAACAGAGCAGAAGTATTTGCAGCCGCTTTGTTTGGCCTGGGCTTCCTTGCAGCATGGTGGATTTGGGCTAGTCAGACCGACACAGGGGCTCAGGACTCCATGTGGCTCAGTCGGTTAAGCGGTCAACTCTTGATTTTGGCTCAGGTCATGATCTCAGGGTGGTGAGATTGAGCCCCATATTCTCTCTTGCCCTCTCCCTGGCCCAACCCCACAAAAAAGAACAGGGAAAGGTAATCTATGATATTATAAATTCAGGGTAGTGACTACCTTTGGGCGTTAGGGCAGTGGTTGGGAAGGACATGGGAGTTTTGGGGGGCTGGCCACAATCTGATTCTTATTCTTGCTGCTAGGCAGTGGGTGTGTGCACGTTTGGAAATCCGCCCCACTGGGTGCTTAGGATTTGTGTGCTTCTCTCCATCTGTCCTCCTCGATTTCCATCTGAGTTGGTCCACGAGCAACGTGGTAAATTTAATCACATCACCCTTTAGGCAAAGTTTCTGTGGCAAACAACAGCGCAAAACCGATCCCTATTGTCACCTTGCTTGTGTGACACTCCAAGTCCTGGCAGCCACCTGTAGCCCAGTTAGCAGGGGTCTGGATACGTGGGGAGTCATGAGGCACCAACTCAGGCTTGACCTGTCTCTTCAGAAAGACTCCAAAGGGTCTCAGGAGTCAGAGAACACAGCTGGTTCGCTTTTTCCAATTATAAAATAATTCAGGGCATTAGAAAATATTGGAAGATACATAAATATAAGAACACATGGCTGAGAATCTGTAATACCCCATTGGGAGAAACTCTAATGCGGGTCGGTTTCCGCTGCCTTTCTTCCTTACCTACTTTTAACATAATTGTGACCACATATTATTTTGTATATCACTGTTATATAATCTCTTAAATCATTGTACATTTTAAAGTATTTTGATATTTAAATGAGTCCTCTAAATATTTTCAATAATTCATGCATTATTTTCCTCCTGTCACTAACAGTTTTTCCATTAGCTTCATGTTAATGTTATGCCCATGGGAGGAACAGCCAAGGAGCCTCCACGGTTTAGGGAACGATTTCCCTGAAATGGTAGATTTAGATCACTCACATTTTTTCCCTCTTATAAATCCTAATCACATTGGGATGAATGTCTTCATGACTAAAATGTTGCCTACATATCCTGTTAAGTCTGTTAGGATAGAATCCCCAAAGTGAGAATTTCTAGGTCAAAGCAATAAACACTTTATTTTATTTTATTTTTTAGAGAGAGGGCCCAGTGCGGGGCTCCAACTCACAACTGTGAGATCAGGACCTGAGCTGAAATCAAAGAGTCAGACTCTTAATGGACTGAACCACCCAGGCTCCCCTTTGATCCATATCAACACATTTCTTGAAGACAGACTGTACCTAGTTTGACTCTTAACAAATGATATCAGTCAGATGGTATGTTATTTTACTTTTTAAAGATTTTATCTTTAAGTAATCTCTACACCCAGCGTTGGGCTTGACCTCACAACCCTGAGATCAAGAGTCATAAGCTCCACCAACTGAGCCAGACGCCCCCAGTTACGTGATATTTTAAACAAAAAAGGCCCCATAGTTCTCAGTAAGGTAAAAAAAATAGGGCCATGGACATGCATCTAGCAATTTGGCTGACTTTGTTGGCAGGGACAGCTCCTGAGCCTTCTAGAATATCCACCCCCCCCCCCATAGCATCCTCCTTGAGCTCAGGGCCTATGGTTTTCTGCAGGATGGTGGCATTCTACTGGGCTCTGTGTGGGGAGGTCTCATGTTTAGGGGACGGGAGCCCTCAGCACTGGGGGGCTGAGGTCTTCTGTCTGTCTGTCCTCTGTCTGTCAATGTTTGCTGCATGGGTGAAGGGCTAAAGAAAGCAAGGCTGCCATGAGTTGTAGGGTCTGAGATGCAGCCCCACTCAGGCTCGGCTCCCAGTTCTCAATATCCATTGCCACTTGCCCTTCCAAAAGCGACAAGGGCTGGGGAACAATGGGGAACAATGGGAAACCAGGCATGGAGGTCATACTTGGAACAATGTTGATGTCTTTGTCTTTCCCTTTTGCCTACTGAGCCCACAACTTTCTCTCTGGGGAGGTCTGTCTGGGATGAGATTAGAATTCCTACAGAAAGTATCCAAAGGAAAAAGATGGTTATATTCATGTTCTGATATGAAAAATAGATGTTTGCAGTGAGACAATGGGCTTGAAAGCCAGCACTACAGAGTGAGAAAGGGTTTTCTAGTTCATTTAGCTCCCGTGTCACCGATCCAGACTGGCAGGCAGCTGAGAACCTGCTCTGTGTTGGGGGGACACCTTCTACCTGTGAGGCTGGGCCAGAGTCTACGTGTTCAGTCTAATTTTATGAAAAAGAGGCCCTCCTGCTTTGCAAGGCCGGTCGGATGGTGGAGAGGAGAGGGATGGAGGGAGGGGTGGGGAAAGAGCCAGGTCTCCGTCCCCCCGCGGGGGGTACCTTGAGGGGTCCTGCTCTGGGCGGGGGTGGGGGTAGCATGCTGACAAGGCGGAACACACCTTGGGCAGTGCAAGGGGCTCCTTAGCACCCCTGAGCTTTTCTCCAGTTTTATGGGGGAGCAGGCCCTGAGTTGAAGGACAGTAAGCCTGACCCGGCAGCGTCCGGCTGACCCCACATCAGAGGGGGGCTGGATGGACTGTCTGGGACATACTGGGCCCTGAGCAAGGAAGGTGGGCAGAGGTAGGGGGGAGAAGGGAGGGAGGGGGAGGCCAGAGAGGAAGGGGAGAGAGAAAGGATGAGGGAGGAGAGGAAAACAGGAACTATCTGGCCTTCCACTCCAGCTGGGGATGGGACAGCCAGGGGCATCCCTCACCTGGACAGCAGGGGCGCTAGAGGCCACATGCAGGTCTGAGGCTGCCTGCCCTCTGGGGAGGCCTGAACCAACCACCGTTGTACCCGGCCAGAGCCAGGAAGGGAGGACAGGAACCTGGTGCCGGAGTGATTCTACCTAGAGATGGAGCACAGAGGACTTGTTTAAACTTCCAGTTCAGAGGAAAACCACCCCACTATCTGAATGGCTCCCCCTGCCCCAGCCCCATCCCTCTCCCCGTCCCCCTCCTCCCCATGAGCTGGGGCTTGTGCAGGAGCCTGGGTCAGTTCTAGAGAGGAAGATAAAAAGTAGTTTCTCCCGGGTTTGGGGGAAGTGGGAGAATCTGTGTGATCCCATGACAGGCTTGTCTACTTCCTGCTCTGGTCTCCTGCCCCTTCTTTCCCACTGCACTTGCCCTCCCACCCTGATATCCTGGTTGGGGCACCCTCCCCCCCCCCAGGGCGAGGAGAAAAGCATGGGCTACCCCCACCCCACGTGAGGATCAGACCCCCGGGATGAAGGGATGGTCACTCGGCCCCCTGTTGTGTGGCCCTCCTGAGCGGTCCCTGTTCACATGCCGCTGTCTGCCGCCTTGGCCTGCCCACACTGGGGACACGTGGCCGGTGCTGACACGTTCTGCCTTTAGGGACAGGTTCGGTATTAAGGCAAACCATAGGAAGTTACTGTTTGCACAGGTTGTAGAGGGTTGCATGTTCAGGAGGACCTTAAGGTGGGTGGGCCTAACCAGCACCCAGAACATGGGTGGAGCAAACCAGCTGTTCCCACACGGCTCCGAGGCCCTGCCCTGTGCTGACTTGGCGAGGAGAAGGAGGCAGCTGGGGGCGCTAGTGGAAACGTTCACTGGCTGCCTACAGCTCCTGGGGGCTCCGCTGCAGGCCCCAAGCCAGCCCTGAGGTGCCCCATGGAAAAGCTGGTCTGTTGTGGGCTGCTGGACGGGCCCCTCCGGGTCAAGAGGTCCTGGTGCGACCTCTTATCAAAGGCCTGCTTCTTCTCTCTCCCCTCAGTGTGAGGGGCTGGACCATGGAGCCAGTAGGTAGGAGGGGCGGGCTACACCGACAGACACCTGCTCTGAGCCAGGAAGCCTGACCCAGCAACTTAATGTCTATTACCTCCTTTAATGTGGCCTGCACAGTAATCCTGAGAGGAGGCAACATTGTTTCTTAGTTTATTTTAAGTTATGGTAAAATCCACGTGACATTAGACTTAACCGTTTTAACCAGATGCATGAATGGAATGTATTTCTTAGCGTCTAGTTCACTGCCGTTAAGCACATTCGCACTGTTGTGCAACCATGCCCACCATCCGTTTCCAGAACTTTCTTGCCCTCCCAAATTGAAACTTGGACCCCATTACACAGTAATTCCCAATCCCTCCTCGCCCCCGCCCCTGGCAGCCACCCTGCGACTGTCTCCAGGACTGTGACTGCTCCAGGGACCTCATGTAAGTGGGATCAGACAATGTTTGTCCTCTTGGGGTGGGCTTCTTTCACTCGGCACAATGTCCAAGGTTCACCCGTGTTGTTGCCTGTGTTAGAATGTCACCCTTTTCAAGGGTGAACACTGCTCCATTGTGTGTATAAACCACACTTTGTTTATCTATCACCTGTCAATGGGGATTTGGGGTGTTCCCAGCTTTTGGCTACTCAAATCCTTTCTAAGCCTATAGCTTTGGGGTGAGACATAGCATTCAGGGGGTCAGTCTGGAGTCAGTAGTTCTCGGTTCTCTCATGGTAGTAGAAGGATCGAGATTACCTGCTGGTCCAGGCCATGCTGAGGAGTACAGAGGGCAGAGATGGGTTCTCAGAGCCCCCTGAGCAGTGGGTGGCCGCCGGCCTCCTGTGGTGAGCTCCTGCAGGGTTGCCCGGGCCTCTGAGCCAAGCAGTGGTCTCCTGGCGTGGCTCAGGTCCATTCCTAGGGATACTGTGATTCGAGGGCCTTCTATTTCTGCCTCTGGCAGGTCCAAGGGTCCTCCCCGCCCCATCCCAGGAGTTGCCCCCGATAGCACGCTCCTAACTCTATTTCAGCATCTGCTTCCTGGAATCCTGGGGGAACCCAGCTGATAGGATCATAGGAAGAATTAGCTACCTTTGCAGCACAGCTGGGACCCAGGCCTGCTGGATCTGAGGTCACGCCTCCATAGCTGTCCCCTTAAAGAAGAGGCTTGGGACAAAGTCCCAGAGAGATAAATCTAAGGGAGAGTCTTATGCTGTTGGAATTAGGGGCTCAGGTGCTGCAGTCAGAAGGCCCAGCCTCAAACCCAGGTCTCTGATGAACTTTGACACGGTAGGCAAGCAACTCAACCTGTGAATCATAATCTCCTGAACCAGTACAGAGGAAAAATGGAACAGGACTCCCTCACCGCAGGGCTGCAAGAGCTCGGTGAGTGTAAGTGTGTAAAGTCCTTAGCACACTGGGCACTTTCTAAAGCAGTTCATAATTAATAGCTCCTCTCTGTGCCCCCCAAATTACCCCCCCTGCCCCTGGAGTTTTGTTAAAAGCAGCTCTTTATTAACATGAGCCCAGTGAAAATTAGCATGGGTCTAAAAAGAAATCAGAAAATTAGGACATGAGTAAGAAAGGAAAATCAAGGTCATTATCTTGCTTCATAAATTTCCTTGTCCTGTTTCCTAACTGTGCTTAACCTAACCATCACTTTGACAACGCCCAGGTTTGGAAACTTGAACCCATCCCCTTGTCATCATCCCCTCCACTCCAATACCGACCTCCCAATGTTTTCTGCACCCCTCTCCCCCATCCTGCCTTTGTTTGGGCATATCACTCTCTGCCAGGACACATGCATCTCTAACTGCTCCTTCTTCCCAGTGGCAGGTCCAGCTTACCTTCCACAGGCTTCTAAAGCTCTCCTGTCTGTTGCACAATGGTCCTCGATTGTGTTTGTGTTCAGTTATGGTTAGGATTGGCTGCTTATTACCGGAAACTTCCAATAGCAGCAGCTTATCCATGATCAGATTAATTACTTTCATTTTTGAGAAGTTTGGAAGTAGCCTTTCCAGGGTCCCTGCCAGGCTGCATGGTTTCAGAGACCCAGGCTCCTTCTATCTTAGGGCTCTGCAACGTGTGGCGCCTCGTGGTCCAGTGTGGCTACTCAAGGGCCAGCCCTACTCCCACAGGGTAGCCAGCACGAAGGGAGAAGGAAGAAAGGTCACTTTCCTCCCTTAAAGACCCTTTCTGCAATTCTCCAGACTTACTGTGGTGATGATTTCACAATGTATACAAAACAAAAAAACAAAAACAAAAGCACAAAAAGAACCAATACCCTCACACCTCTGTCTTTCAAAACATGTGTCTGGTAAAATCTCGACTATGCTTTCCCTGCGCTGGCCCATGGCTGAACGGGACTGGGCAGACGTGAATCCACCTGACCTTGGATGGCCCCCAGCCCTGCCCAGTATGTGAACTCCACTGGTGTTTTCTCCTCAGATTGGGCCTCTCCTTCCTGGGAGACTTTTTTTTTTTTCTTTTAAGTACTTTCTTTCTTTCTTTTTAAAAAAAATTTTATTTATTTATTTATTTTCTAATAAACATATAATGTATTTTTATCCCCAGGGGTGCAGGTCTGTGAATCGCCAGGTTACACACTTCATAGCACTCACCATAGCACATACCCTCCCCAATGTCCATTACCCCACCACCCTCTCCCTCCCCCCTCCCCCCAGCAACCCTCAGTTTGTTTTGTGAGATTAAGAGTCACTTATGGTTTGTTTCCCTCCGATCCCATCTTGTTTCATTTTTTTCTTTTCCTACCCTCCAAACTCCCCATGTTGCATCTCCACTTCCTCATATCAGGGAGATCATATGATAGTTGTCTTTCTCTGATTGACTTATTTTGCTCAGCATAATACCCCCTAGTTCCATCCATGTCGTCGCAAATGGCATGATTTCATTTCTTTTGATGGCTGCATAGTATTCCATTGTGTATATATATACCACATCTTCTTTATCCATTCATCTGTTGATGGACATCTAGGTTCTTTCCATAGTTTGGCTATTGTGGACACTGCTGCTATAAACATTTGGGTGCATGTGCCCCTTCAGATCACTACGTTTGTATCTTTAGGGTAAATACCCAGTAGTGCAATTGCTGGGTCATAGGGTAGTTCTATTTTCAACTTTTTGAGGAACCTCCATGCTGTTTTCCAGAGTGGTTGCACCAGCTTGCATTCCTACACCAACAGTGTAGGAGGGTTCCCCTTTCTCCGCATCCTCGCCAGCATCTGTCATTTCCTGACTTGTTAATTTTAGTCATTCTGACTGGTGTGAGGTGGTATCTCATTGTGGTTTTGATTTGTATTTCCCTGATGCCGAGTGATGTGGAGCACTTTTTCATGTGTCTGTTGGCCATCTGGATGTCTTCTTGAAGAAATGTCTGTTCATGTCCTCTGCCCATTTCTTGATTGGATTATTTGTTCTTTGGGTGTTGAGTTTGCTAAGTTCTTTATAGATTTGGACACTAGCCCTTTATCTGATATGTCGTTTGCAAATATCTTCTCCCATTCTGTCAGTTGTCTTTTGGTTTTGTTAACTGTTTCCTTTGCTGTGCAGAAGCTTTTGATCTTGATGAAATCCCAATACTTCATTTTTGCCCTTGCTTCCCTTGCCTTTGGCGATGTTCCTAGGAAGAAGTTGCTGTGGCTGAGGTCAAAGAGGTTGCTGCCTGTGTTCTCCTCAAGGATTTTTTAAATTTTTT
>PISX010038545.1:0-10116 GCA_004024625.1 Mellivora capensis
GGCCCTTCTCCCCACTCCCCTGCTGTGTTCTGGCCTTGAGTCTGTGGGCACCACACGCAGAGCCTCAGGGTCCCAGATCCCAGGGATGATTGCCATTTGTAACAGAGAAGGCCAGCTGGGCACCGGTCTCCCCAGTGCTCTCACAGACTTGGGGAGGTTAGACTAACTCCTGGCAGCAAGGTCCCAGAGATGACTCTGGGGGTGAGAAACGGGCAGGCCGGGTGATGACAGGTGAGGGACCCACAGTCCATCCCTGGGTGTCCCCAGCCCGGGATCTGCTTCCAGGGACAGAGACCCAGGACCAGGTGTCTCAGGAGCTCTGTTCCCAGGTGCGAAGGGGGTTTCCTGCATGTCCTGGGAGAGAAGAGATGGTGGGAGGTCAGGCGGCTGCAGCTCCTGGAAATGTTTCGAGGAGACCCTCCCTCTCTGTGTTCATTGGATGAACTGTGGCCCAGAGACAGTCCATGTACTCTTGAGCACCCTGGGCAACCTGTGTCCTCTGCCTGGGGGACCTGCCTGTGGTCACCCTGCTTCCCCCATGGGTGGTGCCAGGCAGGGCGTGGGGAGCTGCACAGGGACCCCTGACAGGTCTGGGCGCTGCTAGGGCCCTAGAAGGAGTGGGCAGGACAGAACGGGCACATGGGAGGGGTCCAGAAGGGTCTGTGGGAGAAAGCGATGGAACCCAATCTCTTCTCCCCCTCCTCAGCCAAAACCAGCTTCAGGGTTTAATGTCCTGTGTGTTGTCTGCATGTCCCTATGTCGCCCCCTGGAGGCGAGTCTGGGGGAAGCACCAGGGATGGTGACCAGGCTCCAAAGGATGAGGGTCCCTGAGCCCTGGGCAGACGTAAGGGACTGGGTCCTGCTCCCTGTGGGTCCTAAACTGCCTGACTCCATCCCAGGAAAGCATGAGCCCAGGGAGAAGACAGGCACAGTCTAGAAGATTCCTGCTCTCATGTCAGAATTGTCCACCCAGAGGAATTTGCTCCCTCAGCAGGAGCTTTCTGTCCTCAATATTTCAAGGAATGACCTTGTAGGGGGTCTCTTGAGACTTTGGGGAAAAGGGCCAGCCTGGGGGATGGATCCCACAATGTCCTGTCTCCCCATCCCAACAGGGAGGGGAGCCATTTTTGTCCCTGTCTCTCCTCTGCTCTAGGTCTCCTCACAGGAACCAGGAGCTGGGGGCAGCCCTACCCAGAGACTCAGCCCTGGGGAAACACAGACAGATGCTGGGTTCTCCTGTCTCACCTGCCTGGGAAGTTCCCCCTCCCTCCCCAGGACACCTTGGGCCACTGAGACATCTTCAGGGACATAGCAGGTGTCCCCACAGACCAGGGGCCCTCAGCATGAGGAGTCAGTCGGCTCCTGATGCCTTTGGAGTAGTAACCGCATCTGGGTTTGTGATCCAGAATTTGTGCGAGGCCAGATCTCTGAGAGAAGAGGAAGGACACAGGCTGCCCACCCAGGCCGTCCAAGGGGAGAAGTCATTCACAAGATCCAGATGGGAGGGGGTGTCCGTGATGTAGGAATGAATGGGGGTCCGACCTCTAACTGTAGGAGGCCCCTGTCCTCCCTCCTGAATCTAGGAGGGGTAAAGGCAGCTTCGGGCACGTGCTGGCCTCCTTCCATGCTGATGCCAGTGGCCTCAGTCTGCAGGGAAGAGGCTCTGACCCCAGGTTCACATGGGGGGGACATTGTGTGCTTTCCCTCATGCCTTCAACGAGTATTTACTGGGCATCTGTGACATGTCTGGCCCTGGGCTGGATCCTGGGAACTCCACAGAGAACAGAACAGATGTGGGCCCTGGACTCGTGGGGTTTAACCTGTACCAGGGCCAGCGGCACTAGAAAATCATGGCACTGAGGAGTCAATTACAATCAAGAGAAGGGCCAGGAAGGGAAAGTAACTGGTGCGTCTGGAGCATGTCAGGGGGTCTTAGCTGATGGGGGTCCCATGCAGCACTCCTGAGAAAGTGACCTTTAGGCTGAGACTGGAAGCATGAGTGGACCTTCGCCCCTTGAAGGACAGAGGGTGTGGAGGGCCGAGCTGTCCACAGAGGGACCAGTCTCAGCGGGCAGATGCCTGGCTGGCCAGAGGGGTCCTCCTTATTCTTCATTCCGCCCCCTCTGACGCTCCTTCCCCATGTTCCCATGTAACCTTACATTTGATTTTGCTGTTATCGATTAGTGTGCATTTTTTTAGAATTTTGTGAATATTTGAACCGTACACTATGATTTGGGCCGGGGTCAACTTTTTTACTCTTCGTGGTTTTTAAAATAACCCACAGCTGGATTTTATTGCAAGTATCCTCATTTTTTTCCTATCCTTTAGTTTATCCCTTTTGTATCCCTTTTCTTTTTTATCCTTACATTGGAAGGATTCAGAAGTTTTTTTTAATATTTTATTTATTTATTTGACAGACAGAGATCACAAGTAGGCAGAGAGGCAGGCAGAGAGAGAGGCGGAAGCAGGATCCCCGCTGAGCAGAGAGCCCGATGCGGGGCTCGATCCCAGGACTCTGGATCATGACCTGAGCCGAAAGCAGAGGTTTTCACCCACTGAGCCACCCAGGCACCCCCAGACGTTGTTTTTTAATCTATTTTCTCATTTATGGTTTCCAACTCTGGGCTATTACAAGCACACCTGCCAGCAACTTTTGTGCACGAGTCTTTGAAGCGGGTGGAGCTTTGATTTTTCAGGGGTAGAGTCCCACCCAGGAGTGCAGTGATGGGATCGCTGAGGAGGCACACCTTTAGTGTCTGGAAGAACACGCTACAGTTTTCCAAAGTAGATGCAAGTTTATTTTCTCCTAGCAATGTGGGAGAGTTCCAGTTGCCCCCCATCCTCGACACTTAGTTTGGAAAGTCCTTTAACTATTTTAGCCAGTCTGCTGATTGTGAAGTGGTATCTCAGTGTGGTGTTCAGTTTGCTTTCAACTGTGAAAACATTTTTTTCATTTTCTTTTATCATTCTTTTACTTTATTAACAGTTCGTAGGAAATCTGTCCTCTAAATAGTGTTCCACTGTATGCATGTGCTGCACTTTCCTCAATCATTCATCTGTCGATGGACATTTGGGTTGTTTCCATACCTCGGCTGCTGTGAATGGTGTTGCGGTGAACACAGGCGTGCCTATCTCCTCGAGATCTTGATTTAGGTTCTTCTGGACAAATAAGCTGGGTCTTAGTGTAGCTGTATGTTTTATTTTTTGAGGACCCTCCATACTGTTCTCAGAGTGACCGCGGCTGTTCGCATTCTCATCATTGGAGTACAAGGGTTCCAATTTCTCAACATCCTCACCAACACTTGTTTTTTTTCAATAACAGCCATTGCAACATGTGCAACATGTGTGTCATAATAATGTGTTTTAGATTTGCATTTCCCTTTTTTCATATATCCGTTGCCACTGGAGAAAGGTTACTTGTCGCTTTTTACTATCTGGTTGTAGGAGATACTTACATATGTTGGATATTAACTCCTTATCTGATAACATGGTTTGAAAATATTCTCTCCCAGTTGGTAGGTTGCCTTTGCATTTTGTTGATGGTTTCCTTTGCTGTGTAGACACTTCTTCGTTTAATACGGTCCCACTGGTTGATTTTCCTTTCTGTTGCCTGTGGTTTTGGTATCATATGCATGAAGTCATGGCCAAGACCAATGTCATTAAGGGTTTCCCCATGCCTTCTTTCATGACTTTTATGGTTTGGGGTCTTATATTTAAGTTGTACACTCATTTTGAGTGGATTTTTGTGTATGTGTAAAGTAAATGTGTAATTTCGTTCTTCTGCCACGTGGATACCCACTTTTCCCACATTGTTTGCTGAAGAAACTATCCTTTCCCACTGTGTATTCTTGACACCCTTGTCAAAGATCTGATGACCGTATACACAGGAATTTGTTGAGGGCTCTGTGTTCTGTTCCATTGTTCTGTCTTTCTGGCCATACTGATACCTGACTGAGACTGGCTGCAAACTCACATTTGGCTGCCCACACCCCAAAAATCAATACATGAAGGACAAGTTATGGTAGATGAGGAAGGTTGCTTTATACAGGAAGCCAGCATCCTGGGAAAACAGTGGACTAATGTTTCAAAGATTATGCTCTCCATCCAGGGGGCTTGGGGTTGGAGGGTGGTTTAAAGGGGAAAACATGAGAAAAGGGAGGGTGGTTGCATGCAGGAGAAGCAGGTGCACAGACAGCTGGTAGTATGTGGACATGACACTCAACAGACTTGCTGGCACCCAGGGCAGCTGTTTTCCAATATAGGCAGGTCTTATCTCCTGGGAAAGCTTAGTCCATCACTCCTTAAGGCCAGTGGTCTGCAAACCCCAAGGAAAGCGGCTTAGTTTTGCTACAGATCATGGGACTTAGGTCAGTAAGCAAGGGGTACACATGCTTGGAGCCAGTGAACCCTTAAACCTGGTGGAGTACGTCGCAATGCCATATTGCTTTCATGACTGTGGTTTTGTCATGTAATTTGCAACCAGAAGGGTGATGCCTCCAGCTTTGTTCTTCCTGCCCAAGATTTCTTTGGCTATTTGACATATTTTATGGTACCATCCAAACTTTAGAATTGCTTTTCCTCTTTCTCTGAAAAATGCTGTTGGAATTTTGGTGGGGTTTACATTGCATCTGGAGATCATGAGGAGCAGTATGGCTATTTTAACAGTATTAATTCTTCCAACCCATGGACAGGCGCTATCTTTTCATTTATTCACCTGTGCTCAATTTCTTCCATCAATGTCTCATGGTCTTCAGTCTAAAGATCTTTCCCCTCTTTGGTGACATTTGGTCCAAATTATCTTACTGTTCTTATTAAAAATTTTTTTCAAAAAAGACTGAATTCTTTTACTTAGCTATAAATAAGTCACTTGTAACATAACTTCTTTTCCACGTGGAGAGCTCTCAGTAGGTTCTTAAACAGCAGGAAAACATTTACTAGTCAATTGCATTGACACTCTTCTGCAGAAACCATCCCCATAGAGTGAGGTTATCACAGTGTTTCTCTCTGCTCTAAGTATATTATTTTAAGGTACACATGGTGAGAATGTAAACTGGCGCAGCCCGTCTGGGACACAGTTGAAAGCTTCCTCAAAATTTAAAAATAGAATTACCCAGTGATTCAGCAAGTGCTCTCCTAGGTGTTTACCCAAAGGATACAGAAACACTAATTCGAAAGGATACCCACACCCGATGCTTACAGCAGCATTACCTACAATAGCCACGCTATGGAAACAGCCCAAATGTCTATCAGTTGATGAATGGATAAAGAGGGTGTGGTGTATATATACAATCAAATAATTCTCAGCCAAAAAAAGAACGAAATCTTTTCATTTGCAGCAATGTGGGCAGAGCTGCAGTGTATTATGCTATGGGAAATACATCAGTCAGGAATACATCAGAGAAATACCATATGATTTCAGTCATGTGGAATTTAAGAAACAAAACAAATTAGAATAGGGGAAAAAGAGAGAGAAAGAGAGAGGCAAACCAAGAGACAGATTCTTAACGACTGAGAACAAGCTGATGGTTGCCAGAGGGGAGGTGGGTGGGGAATGAGTGAAAGAGGAGATGAAGATTAAGGAGGGCACCAGGTGTTGTCTGGAATGTTCAATCGGTATAATGTATGCCTAAAACTAATAGTACACTGTATGTCAACTAACTGGAATTTATTTTATTTTTAAGGATTTTAAGGTTGATTTGAGAGAGAAAGGGAGAGGGAGGACAAGCAGGGAGAGAGGCAGAGGGAGAAGCAGACTCCCTGCAGAGCTCGAGAGGAGGCTGGATCCCAGGACCCTGGGATCATGACCTCAGCCAAAGTAGACACAACCGACTGAGTCACTCAGGCACCACTGTTTTGTTTTATTTTTTTTTTAATTTTTAAAGATTTTTTTTTTTAATTTAACAGAGAGAGATCACAAGTAGGCAGAGGAGGCAGGAGTGAGAAAGGGAGAGGCAGGCTCCCTGCTGAGCAGAGCCCGATGTGGGGCTCAATCCCAGGACTCTGGGATCATGACCTGAGCTGAAGGCAGAGGCTTAACCCGCTGAGCCACCCAGGTGCCCCTATTTTTTAAATTTTAAAGATTTATTTTTTTGAGAGCAAGGGAAGAAGGGAGGGCCAGAGGGAGAGGATCTCCAGCAGATTCCCCCTTAAGCACAGAGCCCTTCGAGAGCCTAAATCCCTCGACCCTGAGATCATGACCTAACGGAAACCAGTAAGCAGGCTGCCAACCGACTGAGCCACCCAGGTGTCCCAACTAACTAGAATGTTCCTCTTGATAGGATGCATATAAAATGCAGGAAGGATTCTTCCCTCAAGAAATATAACCTGAAATCCATTTAAGCTTTGAGATTCATTTTCCAATTTGTAGGAAATACAGGGTCTAGAGAAGTAACTGAAATGACACCATAAGGAAACAAAGTCAGAATGTGCATGTTCTACAAGACAACAGGTCTGCTCTGGTCTTTTCGCAGAGTCTGTATCATGGAAAAAACTGAGGGGGTAAGAGGACTGTTACAGTATGAACAGTTTTGCTTACTGAATCTTCAAAAATTGAACACACCCATGTACCTAGCAGCTAGATCGGGCAACAGAACATTGCTGGCACCTTAGAAGTTGTTGCTCTCTTCCACTTATAAATTTCTTTTTGTTAAAGATTTATTTATTTATTTATTATTTATTTATTTGAGAGAGGTGAGGGGCAGTGGGAGAGGGAGAGAAATCCTCAAGCAGACTTTCTGCAGAGCACAGAGCCAACATGGGGATCAATCCCAGGACCCTGAGATCATGACCTGAGCCACAATCAAGGGCCAGCTGCCTAACCCACTGAGTCACCCCAAGTGTCCCCCATTTATAAATTTTTAATGTTGAATCACCATTGCTTTGCTGGGACAATTGGAATTTAGTCATGGTGTACTGTCTTATTCTATATACTGTTCGATTTGGTTTGAGAATACCTTGTTTAGTATTTTTGCCTCTGTGTTCATGAGTATGATTGTCCTGATATTTTCATCTTTTTGTACTTTTGTTGTTGTTCCTATTTCAATTTAAAGGTTCTACTAACCTCAGAATGAGTTGGGACGATATTCCCTCTCTATTCTATGGATGAATTTGTATGATTTTGAGATGATCTGTCTTGAAAATTCTGTGGAACTCTGAGAAAACTGTGTGGAGCAGGAGACACTCCAGGAGGGAACTATAGTGCCAGTCCGACCAGGACCCCGATTGCAATGCCAATGATGGACCCCACGGGGAGGCCTGTGGCGCTTCTTCCATCTGAAATAAAAAGAAAAAGGGAGGGATATGAGTCCGAAGTCAAGTATGGGGAAACTAGGAGTGGCCGTGTGGGAAGGGCATGCTTAGGGAGGAAGGAAAGGCCATTGAGGTTTGGGTGGCATGTATGTTGTCACCACAGTGTCCCCATCCCCTTGGCCACTGCATCATTTCTGTTCCTCACAGTGAAATTCTGGACTTGCTTTAATTTTCACACTTTCCTCCCACCCCCGAGGGCCAAGGCTGGCATCCTGTTTATTTTCCTCTCACATTATGCCTCTTCCCCATGTCTTCTGTTACATCCTCATTGATGGTCTTAGAGGGAGGCCCTTACCTGTCCACTCAACACTGATTAAGGAGAATAACATCAGCTGACTGCTTTCGAGGTCTGCTCTGTGCCAGGCACATGGGAAATATTTATGTTGATCTCATCTGCTGCTTCCCTGCCCATGAGGGGCCAGGTGTTAACAACCACTGTGCACAATGAGCAGCTGAATGTGTACAGGGATCAGTAAATCAGTGAAGGTCAGAGAGCTGGAACATGATCAGACAACACTCAGTCCCAATTCCCTGGGACATTACAGCTGGCAACAAAAATGTTAATAACCAAAGGACAATAGCTGCTAAATTTGAGCCCTAAATATGAGTATGATCCTGTCTCAGGATTTCATCTCATGAACTCATACTAAGTACTCTCACAACTTCCCTGAGATCCAGCTGTTCTTTCCAGTTTTAGAGAAGAGGAAAATGAGGTTCAGGAGGTTGAATATCTTGCCCGAGTTCCAACAACTAGTACAAATCAGAACCAAGATGCTAACAAGATCCATCTAATTTTGGGGAATTTTATCCATATTGCCCTAGAGGCTCTGAAGGAGGCTCCCCACCTCCTGCAGGCCTCCACCCATTTCACACTGCCTGCCATGAAATATACATGGAGGAAGAGGAGAGTTCAAGGATCACTCACAGCTCACATCCAGCCTCACAGGGTCACTTTTCCTGGAAATGACCAGGTTGGAGACCTCACACTGGTAATTCCCGGCATCCTCCTTCCTGATAGGCCGTATGGTGAGGGTGCTGTTGTTCTGGGACAGTGTCATCCTCTCTGTGAGCTTTAGACTCTGGCCATTGAAGAACCAGCGAATGGAGACCCCAGTGTTGTTTGTGGAGCAGGTCAGGACCACAGAGTCCTTGTCTTCTGTGAGTGTGGTGTTGCTGGCATGGAGAGAGGGCTTGGACACTGTCTCTGTAGGGAAACACAGGAAGTGACTGAGTGAGAATGGGCCTGGGGCCCGGGTTATGCTCCTTCCTTTGAGATCTCTGCCACTCTGAGGGCCCCCATGAGCTCTGTAAAGATGCCCCAGAGTATGGCCCTGCTGTGCAGAAGGATGAGTGTTTTTGTTCACGGACAATCTTTAAGGAGAGGGCTAACCTTCCCCTCTGACCCTCCGTCATTTGTCTGCTCTGCCTAGACATCACTGTAGTATCAGCACCAAGGAACCTCTTAGCCCATGTGGCCAGCAACCTCATTATCGTGAGGAATTTTTTCCCATGGACTTCTGTGTGATTTTCTTGAACTTTTGTGACATTAAAAGATCAGGTCTCATTCCTTATATTCCTTTCCATATATATATTGGAGGAGGAAGATTCACGGCCCTTCTATCTCAGGGCACCTGGGTGGCTCAGTCCTTAAGTGTCTGCCTTTGGCTCAGGCCATGATCCCAGAGTCCTGGGATCCTGCTCGGCCAGAAGCCTGCTTCTCCCTGTCCCACTCTCCCTGCTCTGTTCCCTCTCTCACTGTCTCTCTGTCAAATAAATAAATAAAATCTTAAAAAAAATAAACATTTAAGAGTCAAATAGTAAAAGTCTAAAAACAAACGTAATGCAAAAACTTACTGAAGCTGAATTTCCCAATGATTTTTTAGATATGATACCCAAAGCAAAGACAATAAAAGGAAAAACAGATGAATTGGATTACATCAAAATGGAAAACTTCAGAGCATCCAAGGACAGAATCTGGAGAGTGGTAGTACTAGTTACGGAATGAACAGGATACAGGCATGAGACAGCATAGGAAATATAGTCAATGGTATTTTGATCAGGCTGCATGGGGACAGATGGGAGCAACATTGTACTGAATGAGTATAACATACAGAGTTGTCCAATCATTATGTTGTACACCTGAAACTATGTCACATTGTGTGTCAAATAAAGTTCACTAACAAAGAAAATGTGAGGGCAACCCATGGATTAGAAGGAAACATTTGCAAACCATATCTGTAAGAGGTTAATATCCGGATAACAGAAAGGACTTCTGCAATTCAACAACAAAAAACAACTTGACTGGAGGATCATTCTTCTTCTCCATTTGCAAAGCCCCATTTTGTGCATGGGGCTTTCTGGAGCTGAGAAGCCCCCTCCCCACATCCAGGCTGGATCCAAGGTCTGCCTTGAGAAATCAGAGAGCAAGGGGAGGAAGCGTCTGCAGACATGTAATGGGAGAGTTCAGGGACAGATTTGGTACTTGCTTGTGACATAAGCAAATGGGAAATAACTTCTAGGCTCTTTTCTGGAAGCCAGACAGACCTTCACCACAGCAATCCATGCAGATGCTCCAGGGACCCACTTACCGTAGACTGTGATAGTCTTGACTGTGGTCTTATTGAGGCGAGTGGCAGAGTTAGAGGCGAGGCAAGTATAGGATCCACTATCATTCGCAGTGATGTTGGGGATAAAGAGCTCCTGTGTGTATGGCTGGGGCCTCCCATTGATAAGCCAAGAATACTGTGCAGGCGGGTTAGAGGCTGCGTGGCAGGAGAGACTGAGGTTGGCCCCTGGATGGTAATAGGA
>PISX010038546.1:0-10115 GCA_004024625.1 Mellivora capensis
TCATCCTTTCTGATGGAGGCATAATACTCCATAGTGTATATGGACCACATCTTCTTTATCCATTCGTCTGTTGAAGGGCATCTTGGTTCTTTCCACAGTTTGGCGACCGTGGCCATTGCTGCTATAAACATTGGGGTACAGATGGCCCTTCTTTTCACCACATCTGTATCTTTGGGGTAAATACCCAGTAGTGTAATTGCAGGGTCATAGGGAAGCTCTATTTTTAAGTTCTTGAGGAACCTCCACACTGTTCTCCAGAGTGACTGCACCAACTTGCATTCCCACCAACAGTGTAAGAGGGTTCCCCTTTCTCCACATCCTCTCCAACACTTTGTTTCCTGTCTTGCTGATTTTGGCCATTCTAACTGGTGTGAGGTGGTATCTCAATGTGGTTTTAATTTGAATCTCCCTGATGGCTAGTGATGATGAACATTTTTTCATGTGTCTGATAGCCATTTGTATTTTGGAGACATATCTTGAAAGAAGTTGCTGTGGCTGATATCAGAGAGGTTACTGTCTATGTTCTCCTCTAGTATTCTGATGGATTCCTGTCTCACATTGAGGTCCTTTATCTGTTTCAAGTTTACCTTTGTGTACGGTGTAAGAGAATGGTCAAGTTTCATTCTTCTACATATAGCTGTCCAATTTTACCAGCACCATTTATTGAAGAGACTGTCTTTTTCCACTGTATATTTTTTCCTGCTTTGTCAAAGATTATTGGACCATAGAGTTGAGGGTCCATATCTAGGCTCTCTACTCTGTTCCATTGGTCTGTGTGTCTGTTTTGATGCCAGTACCATGCTATCTTGGTGATCACAGCTTTGTATTAAAGCTTGAAATCAGGAAATGAGATGCCACCAGTTTTATTTTTGTTTTTCAACAATTCCTTAGCGATAATCATATCAAAAAATGGGCAGAAGATATGAACAGACACTTCTCCAATGAAGACATACAAATTATCAGACACATGAAAAAATGTTCATCATCACTAGCCATCAGGGAGATTCAAATTAAAACCACATTGAGATACCACCTCACACCAGTTAGAATGGCCAAAATGAGCAAGACAGGAAACAACGTGTGCTGGAGAGGATGTGGAGAAAGGAGAACCCTCTTACACTGTTGGTGGGAATGCAGGTTGGTGCAGCCACTCTGGAGAACAGTGTGGAGATTCCTCAAGCAGTTAAAAATAGAGCTTCCCTATGACCCTGCAATTGCGCTACTGGGTATTTACCCCAAAGATACAGATGTGGTGAAAAGAAGGGCCATCTGTACCCCAATGTTTATAGCAGCATTGGCCATGGTTGCCAAACTGTGGAAAGCACCAAGATGCCCTTCAAGAGACGAATGGATAAAGAAGATGTGGTCCATATACACTATGGAGTATTATGCCTCCATCAGAAAGGATGAATACCCAACTTTTGTAGCAACATGGACTGGACTGGAAGAGATTATGCTGAGTGAAATAAGTCAAGCAGAGAGAGTCAATTATCATATGGTTTCACTTATTTGCGGAGCATAACA
The DNA here is from genome assembly GCA_004024625.1 of Mellivora capensis. Lineage (NCBI taxonomy): Eukaryota > Metazoa > Chordata > Mammalia > Carnivora > Mustelidae > Mellivora > Mellivora capensis. The sequence continues at coordinate 1,525 of PISX010038546.1, forward strand.
AATAACACGGAGGATATGGGGAGATGGAGAGGAGAAGGGAGTTGAGGGAAATTGGGGGGGAGATGAACCATGAGAGACTATGGACTCTGAAAAACAACCTGAGGGTTTTGAAGGGCGGGGGGTGGGATTTTGGGGGAACCAGGTGGTGGGTATTATGGAGGGCACGCATTGCATGGAGCACTGGGTGTGTTGTAAAACTATGAATTCTTTTACGCTGAAAAGAAATGAAATAAAAAAAAATTTATAAAGTGGTCATATTTTAAGTTAAAAAATTTTTAAATGAAACAAATACATAAAATTAACAAAGTGATTTTTTTTAATGTGGTAATACAGGAAACAAGGATATGTCTTTTCTCAGCAACCATATTGAGGCTTAATTTCTGCCATAAACTTCTGGGAATCACGTTAATATTTATAGTGTGCCTACTAAGTACCAGACACTAAGCTTGGGCGGGTGATACGAGAAACTTAGGATGTAACTCAAGAGTTTTTGGTAACTCATAGATTATGCTATTGCACAGCCAAGGTTGGGACCAGTACTATGGAAAGAGCCTAGGCTTCAAGAACCCACGTAACATGAATTTATCTTGGCTCAATTCCTGTAATCTTAGGAATCATTAGACTTCTGTGAGCTTTAGTTTCTTCATCTAGGGCCAACAGAAAATCTTTGCCGGGCAAATGTGTAGGTAAAATAAGAACATATAAAAAGTGTCTGGTACATAGTAGATATTCCATTTAAAGTACCTCTGTGGAAAGGAGAGATTGGAAGGGATGAAAGAAAAAGAGAGCTCAGCCAACTTGATCCCTTGATATTTTGATGATATCAATGTTGTGAAATGTGATATAGTAGACCCTAATGAAGGGTCTTTCAAAAGCCAGCAATTCAAAAATGCATGCAGAAATGCAGTACCTTCCAAATACAGACAAGTACCGGGTGTCTAGTGCCAAAGAGGCAGCCACTCTCAAAAAAATATTCTCATCACAAGAAAAAAGTTGTAATATCTGACTTGATGGATATTAACTAAACACATTATGGTAATCATTTTGAAATACACAAATATCAAATCATCATGTTGTATACCTTAAACTAATACCATATTATGTGTCAATTATATATCAACAATACTGGAAAAATAAAAGATAAAATGATACATAAGGAAGAATACTGTAGAAATATTAAATTTCAATACCAGTCATTCATCAAGGGCAAATTTCAATAGAAAAGAAAGTAGGATAATCCAGTTGGGAATGTTATTCAAATGATATTTGGAAAAATGATGGATTTCAAAGTTTCAGGTTGTTTCTACAAAAATATTCCTTGGAAACATTGAACAGTTTAGCCTCTGGAGCGATGTCCCTCAGTGGAGCAGTCTTTTAAAAGTCCTGATTTTGTGCATTGGATTGCAAAATAGTTCAATGCATTTATCTGTGAAAATCAAACCCTAAAGTTTCTATGTCTGGAAAACTGTTGAAAGCTATACCAGTCACAGCTCAGAATGGAGGCTTAGTGGGCATATTAGAGTTGTGGAGGGATGTCACCTGAGATCTGATGGAAAATTCCTTGTAGGAGGTATATGAGATAAAGTGAGGATTATAGAGTCATGAAAATGAAGATAATGAATAAAAGGACACATAACACAGCAAATAGTGCAACTCCTCCCCTCCCCAACGAAGCCATAAAAAAGTGCCAATCTTCTTTATAAACAATAGGAACAATAACAAAAAGAAAATTGAAAAAAGAATCTTAGTAGGAAGCAAGGAAAGAAAGAAAGAAGAGCAAGAAAGAAAAGCTACCCTGAGAGGTTTCGCAGATGGAAAATCTTAACAGGTTCTGGAAAGATCTGAGGAGCCAAAAGATGGCCACAGGTGCCAAAAAAGAAAGTCAGGAATGTTCAGAGTAAAGCACTTCACCTGAAGAGCCAAAGTTCTGGGGTAACATATATACTTCCGCCCAATCAACCCCTCACAACACAAAAGCTACCTCTGAAACAGGACGTAGGAGAGTTGTCTATGTTCCATGCAAATCAGGGGACAGGCAGGTTTCCTTAAGTACAAAGTTTGTTTCTTTAGGGCCAAACACTCCCACTCCATGCCAGCTCCACTTGGCTAAGTCTTGGCAAGACCCTCAGATAAGGAGTCAGTCAGGGCAAATTTGCAAGTGACCACAGAAACCAGGAAAGATGGTTTCCTTTGAAGCAGGGGAAACAAGGAAACAAGGATTCAACAATATTTTCATTGTTGTCTGAGATAAAAAGAATCAGAACTTATTCTGGGATTAAAAAGTAAAGTTTCCTTTCCAACATAAAAATAATTCCTGACTTCTACTAACAATTCCAAAAGTGAATCTGATCCATTTTACCTCTTACACTCTTCTCAGCAGCTTCTGGATTCCCTGCTTGATCTCCTTGGTTCTCACACCATAAACAATGGGGTTCAGAGCTGGGGGGATGAGGTGGTGCAGGATGTTGAGCAGGATGGGGACATCTGGGGGAATCTTCTTCCTGGCCAGGTTAGTGATGACCAGAACCAGCAGGACTGTGCTGAAGAAGAGGATGAGGATGAAGTGGGAACCACATGTGCTCAGGGCCTTGGCTGCAGCACCCTCAGCCTTGATCCTTAGCACAGCTTTCAGGATGAAGGAGTAGGACAGAACAATAAGGATGAGGTCAGAGCCCAGTAGGGTCCAGCCTGCCACAAACTGGTAGAGCCGGTTGAAGGTGATGTCATCACAGGAGAGTTTGGACACAGACAGGTTAGTGCAGATACAGTTCCTGATGATGTTCTCTGCACAGTATCTGAGTTGAGAAGAAAGAACTGGAACAGGAAGAGAAAAGAAGCCATTCCGGGCCACAACAAATATGGTAGCTTTAACCACAAATTGGTCAGTGATTATGGATGGGTATCGCAGTGGGTGGCAGATGGCCACATAGCGGTCATAGGCCATGACCATGAATGTACAGGACTCCATGGTCAGAAAACTATTCATGATGAACATCTGGAGGAAGCAGGCTGAAAAGCTGATGGACTTGAGATCAAACCAGAAGATGGCCAGGACCTTGGGGATGACTGTCAGGCAGAGTATAATGTCCAGCAGGGAAAGGAGGCTAAGCAGGTAGTACATGGGCTCATGCAGAGAGACCTCCAGCCAGATGGTGATCAGGAGGGTGGCATTGGCCCCCATGGCCAGAAGGAAGAGGAGGCTGAGGGGCAGGGACAGCCAGTGCTGCCAATTCTGGTAGTTAGGGAAGCATATGAGGAGGAATTCAGAGACTGGAGCAGTGGAGTAGTTGCTGGGTGAAGCCATATAAAGTATCCTGATCATGCTGGAAATTTAGAGTTCCTAAAAATGTAGGACAAAATATGTTTTAAAAACTACATGTTCTAGAGTAGTAAAACTTGGGTTTCCATTGAGGCACTTAACCTGCTTCAGTGAAGTTTTCAAATCATCATTATTATTGCCATCATCATCATCACTAACAATCATTGCTGACACTTAACTGAACACTCCAGCTCTAAGCTGAATGCTTTAAATTATTATCTTATTTCATCCTTTAAAAAAGCTTAAGAATATTTAATACTTTTATCTTAATTTCACAGATAATGAAAGGGTAAAGGCAAAAGGGGATAGAACAATTTATTCAAAATTAATGAAACAAGGACTTTGACAAGAGTCTGACTCTAGAGTCTCTGCTTTCAGTCCCTACACATTATTTAGCCTCACCAAGGCTAATTAACTAATTAATTAACTAAGCCCTAGTTTAGAAGGGTTAGGGTTACTATTTTAGCTGACTGTGTGGAAGTCCTAGAAAAGCCTACTCCCCTACTCCATAGATATGGAGAGGGTCTGACTTCAGAGTTCCTTGCTTTTATTCAGGAAACAATTGAATTAGAGGTAGAACATCCTTGACTGCACCCAACAGCAATTATTTCTTCCAGCCCCAAGGGGGATTTCACTTTCGACATAGTGTTCATCACTCCTTTACTGGATTATTTGCTGTTGTTTCTCTTTGGAAGTTTCTAGTTTCAAATTACTTTCTTTTCTTTCAATAGTGTTATATTTGGTTTGGACATTTTAAATGAGGCTGCATTTTATATTCTGGTGACAGAGACAGTTAGTACTGAGGGGTACACTAGGAGAGTATAAAAAGTTTTAAATGCTGGGTTAAATAGGTGATGGGAATTAAGGATTATTCTTGTTGCAATGAATACTGGGTTATGCACAGAATTCTTGAATCACTGTATTGTACTCTTGAAACTAACATAACACTAAATGTTAACTAACTGGAATTTAGATAAAAACTTAAAAATTTGTAAGTGCTATGAATGTTTTTTAAATAAAAAAAGTCCTTCATGGGGTCCAAAAGAGGAACACATTTTGAAACTTAGAAGAAAGGAGAAATATCCCATTAGCTTAGGCAGGAAGAAGAGAGGCCTGGAGGCTACTATGATATCAAGGGTTTGAGCCTAAGAGTAGCTACCATTCTGTGACTGGAGGATTGAGTACTGTGGTGTTATCTTCAGTTCCTTCATGTAGGTTCCTTGACTTGCACTACTCTAGAAAGACTTTGGGAACCCTTGTTATAGTTAGACAATAAACTAACATGGCACAGGAATTCCATTCAAAATTGAGCCACTCTACTCATGGGGGCCTTGACTGATGCACGTTAAACCTTTCATTTTCCGCTCTGAGGGAGTATAGGCTTAGACAGTTTGCCAAAGATTGTAGACCAAGAGCATATTGGATCTTTTTGGAGGCCACTTCCTGTTCTATTTTCTGGTTGAGTCAGTAGAGTCCTCTGAATTATCCTGTGTTGCTGAAACTGCACCAAATACCTATCTGCTCCTTAGATGGTGATGTTTTCTTTATACCAAGAGCCATTCCTTGTTTCAGGATGGACAGGAAGTAATGGATTTGACAAACATTTCAAAATCAGAATCAGTAAGAATTACATGTAGGGGATGAGTAAAGAAAAGCATCTGAAGATTCAGTATCCAAAAATAGCCCCAAAATGTACTTACTCTTCACTGTTGGGCAAAGTGATAGGTAACAAAATGAAGAAAATTGAATAAAACAGGGTCTTGAATCCCAAGTCACAGTGCTAGGGATGACTTTGTTTTTGAACTTGAGGGACAGGAAGAATGAAATCTTTACTGAAAAATTGGAAAAGGGGAATGAAAAAAAGAAGGGGTTTTCAGAGCAAGAATATGAATTTATATTTTAAGTGTTATGCAGGAGCTATTTGTAAAATATGCAGGTAGAGTTTTCAAGCAATCATTCAAAATAATAGCCTAAAATTCAGTAGGAAATTCAAGTCTGAAAATGAAGATTAAAAAGAAATAAGGAAAAAAGGCAGTGAATATAGCCTAATGTTTAAACTTATGGAATCACTACGTTGTACGCCTGAAACTAATGTAACATTACGTGTCAAGTATACTCAAATAAAAAATAATTTAAAAAAAGATGCTGATGAGATCATAACTCTCAGATAAGAGACATCTTTGAGAAATAACGCTAGGTGTCTTTAGGAAAAGTATTCAAAACAGTTGAGGTTCACCAAAGGTAGCATGGACGCTAGCCAATAAGTCAGTTTTAGGCATATAAATATATGTAGGATTTTTTTTATACCTGGTAAGTAGAATTGTCTGTGGTTCCTGTGGCTCAGATTGAATTATCCTAGCATGTGGGATCTATATGCTGTAAACTCATCTGCTTTGATAGTGTCTAGGTTTTTGTTAGTTTAGTTTTATTTTGTTTTGATACTCTTTTTCCCCCTCACTGCTAAACAAAGGGTGCAGGGGTCAAGTACTAAGAAGGATGACAGTAAGTGCTGTCATAGCCAAAGAAGCAGAAGAGACCTGGAAAGTCATGGCAGACTGAGAGAGGGATCCCAGGAGGCAAATAATTAGTATAGTTGGGATTACTGATCCTGCTCACCTCTCACAGGCAAGTCTCCTCTAGGAGAGTGAAATGTGCATGAGAAGGTATGAGACTACTTCCAGAGAAGATAATGAAGGTATTACTTTGATCCAAGGACTTTCACTTTGAATATCCCAGATTTTCCAAATATAGATTATTAACACACACACACACTCCTTTCTACCTTTGTAGGTTTTCAAGACAAACCAAGGGTACAGAGGTTAAAGTGGGGTAGGGACAGTTATTTAATGCATTTGTACATATGTGATCAGGAAAATGACCCTCAGTATGAAATAGAGAAATAAGACAGAAAACATTCCCACTTTTTTGGAAAAGACTTGTCCTTTCCATAAACCTTAAGTTCTATAAACTTGGCATGACCTGATCTACTTGAATAAGCAAATTAATAGTCAGTGCCTTTCCCAAACCTGGTCTTAATGTTAGGCATACAAATGTACAGCATGCATTAGGCAAGAACTGGTATCCTCATTAATAGAGGAAAATTTACTTACAAACATTTATAAGACACTATGGTTGTGGTAATAAAGATGATCTTACACACAGTGGGAAAGAGATAAATACACAGATCAACAAAGCAATGCAATATGGTTTAAAAGTTGGCTTTGGAAAGAAATGAAGCCCGACTATTAAACCCATAGAAGACCTTGAGAGCTATTCAAACCCTGTGATACATACATTCCTCATTTATGAAATAGAAAAATGATATTTAGCTTCAGATGTTCTTGTGAGTAGAAAAAAGGTCTATGATTTCCTGAGGCCCTATTAGGCCAAGAGACATTATTAGCTGAGCTCATCAGAGAAGGATACAAAAATGAGGCCACATTCACCTGGGAGAGGAGCACTCTCTTTGTAGGCAATGGCAAGAGAAGAAATATCTATGTGGTTGTTCAGCATGACCAGTAAAAAGGTGCTAGGGGCTGGTAGATCCTAACTTCTTCAGGGGAAGCAGGCAGGAGAGCAGTGTCAGGAGACATGGGTAAGATGTGCAGGCACAACCGTGTGAGGCCCACCTGAGAGTAGGTATGGTCATGTACACTGTAAGGAAGCACATAGGATTTGAGGCTGGGAAGTGATGTCCTGTAGATGGGACACAGTGGATCACACAGAAGGGTGGAAGCTTCTGGAGAGTCCTGAGGAGTCCAAAGGAAAAGTGATGAACATCTGAAGGAAGGCCATTGCAGGTGAAGAAGGATATATCTGAGGTGTGGGGAGATCTACAGGGTTTAATATAAGAGAGGATGAGTGGGCAGAGAGACTGGAGTCCAGAACATCACCAAGGACCTTTTAACTGATACAGACCTCCTGTAACACTGATATTTTCTCCCAGGTGTTAATATACTTTCATCTCTGTCAGTAAATCCCTTAAGATCTGGGACCATCCTTCCTCTTTTTCTCCATTCTCAGTGAAACTGAGGTCTCCTAATCTGAGAAATGAGGACTTGTTGGCCATCTGGGACATTTTTCTGATATTCATATTCAGTTCCATTCATTTGTACTGACAGACTGACATTTACAGAGGGGTGAACCTTGTTCTAAGTGCTATTGAACAAACAGGATCTCTGCCAATGATATATTGACAGTCTGGAAAGATCAGACAAGCCTTGCTTAAACAAAATTACAACAGAATACCCGAGCCCAGATGAGAAAACAGACTTATCACCTTGGCTCATAGATGAATTTAGGTGAGCACAGAAAGGAAGATTCTGATCACCCAGGCACAGGTCTTGCTGTCCCAGCCATGATATGGGGTGGGGGCAGCAATCTTTGAGTCTAAAAAAGTTTGCAAACCCTGGATGGACGCAAAATGACTCAGTCTCATCTCTAATAGCATTAGATCAGTTCCTGCTACTCAGCCTTCTACCAGATCTAAGCATCTTGGCAGGGTGAGCATGTACACCAGGTCCTACTGAAAGAGTTCTTTTTGCTTTACATACTAAGGTCCTGGAGTCCCTCCTCTCCTCATTATCTCCTTCCTCACAATCATCCTGTTTGGTCCAGCTTGATACTCACCAGCTTCAGAAGGCTATACTGCTGTTTCTGGCTGCTGGAGAAAGCACTAAACTGGCCCCTCCAAGGGCTCTGGAGGCTGGTATTATGAACTCTGACTCCACTGTGGCCCCTCTCCCCATTGCTCACAGGAGTTGGTGCTCTTGTTAAGCACTAGGGCCCTGAGGCCCCATGGTCTATTTCCCAAGAGAATATGCTGTAAAAGTCTTGTTTCAGCACTGTCAATAAAATAAGGGCAAGAGAGGTCAAAGGCTCTTGAGAAGTCTAAATAAAGAAACACTGAGAAAAGAAAAGTAAGGAAAATGTGTGATGAGAATCTTCTCCAGGAAAATTTATGTACATGCACCTGTGGGGAAGAACTGACTACTCTCCTCATCCCTATAGCTCTGTGGAAGAGGTGACACAGGGAAACCTCCAGCCATCAAAGGAGCATGGATCTCAGAGGAGCATGAACCATGGGCCACCAGGGGGCCATGGAGCACATTCTCTGTGAGCTCCTTTCCTGCAGTAGGAGCATCAGTGGTCTGCACCCAAGCAAATCGCTGGGTGGGGCCCTGTTTGCACACATGTGGTCTCATGTCTAAGATTTAACCTTTGTGGCTATTCTTGGTCTAAACTCTGATACCTAAGTGTGGTTGCACAAAGA
>PISX010038547.1:0-10103 GCA_004024625.1 Mellivora capensis
TATTATGGTTTTCTAATTCCATCATTCCTTTTGTATTTACTAGATGGCATTCTACTATAAGGAAAAACTCTCCTACCTTATTTTTTAATTTATTTACTTATTATTTAAATTTATGTGTATGGACTAGGGATTATTTGTTTCAGTCATTACTTTTATTCCAGTCAATGGGTTATAAAACATTACAATCATTGTTTGATTTGATGTTCATATTGCCCCAGATTGAATCCATGGGAATTCCTTCAAGCTGGCTCCTATGTCCTATCACTCTTTGGTACTTCCTTGCTTTCTGACACAAGATGGTCCAGGCTCATATTATATTCTTTCAATGTCCCAGGCCAGAGGTCAACTCCCTCCACCAAGATCTCTGATTTCTTTCAGTGGAAATGGCATTATGTTCGTTATTTTTAGGTAACTTCCTTATTTTCAAGTAACTCTCTTTTTTAAAAAGTAACTCCCTTATTTTTAGATAACTCCTTTATTTTTAACTACCTTCCCTGTCAGGAGAAACTGGCTTCCATTATCCTCTATGTAGTTACTCATTTGCTTAAGCCTAGAAAATACAGAAAGTAGTTTCAGAATTGCTAATTAGACTTCAATATTTATATGCTATTTGTCACTTTTGAGGTAAAATTTACATACAATGAAATTCAAAAATCTCAAGTGTACCATTTAATGAGTCCTGAAAAATGCACACACCTGTGCAAACCAAACCCTTATCAAGATACAGAACATTATCACCAATTCCAGAAATTCCCTCATGCCCCTTTCTAGTCAACCTAACCACTAGAGGCAACCATTTTATGATTTTCTTTTCGTTACAGATTTGTTGGATTTGTTTAGAACTTCATTTAAATGGAAAAATACAGAAAGTACTTTTTAGTGTCTGGTTTCTTTTGTTTTACATAATAGCTTTTTAAAAACTATTTTTATCGGCCAACATATGGTCTGTCTTGATGAATATTGCATGTACACTAGGAAAGAATGTGTATTCTGCTGCTGTTCGGTGGAATGGTCTATAAATGTCAGTTGTGTCAAGATGGTTGCTAGTTCATGTCTTCAATTACCTTACTGACTTGTCTACTTGTTCTATCACTTCCTGAGAGAAAGTGTTGAAATCTCCAACTATAATAGTGGATTTGTCTATTTCTCCTTTCAGTTCTATCTATTTTTGCTTTGTGTAGTTGGAAACTCTATTAGTAGATACATTTCTGTTAGAATATATGCCTGTTTTCAGGGACGCCTGGGTGGCTCAGTGGGTTAAAGCCTCTGCTTTCGGCTCAGGTCATGATCCCAGGGTCCTGGGATCGAGCCGCATATTGGGCTCTCTGCTCCGCGGAGAGCCTGCTTCCTCCTCTCTCTCCCTGCCTGCCTCTCTTGCCGACTTGTAATCTCTGTCTGTCAAATAAATAAATAAAATCTAAAAAAAAAAAAGAATATATGCCTGTTTTGATGAAACAGCTTTTTTGTCATTATGAAATATCCTTCTTTAGCCTTGATAATATTCCCTGTTCTGAAGTTCACTTTGATATTAATACAACTACTTCCCCTTTTTTTGGGTTAATGATTGGGTTTTTCTTTTTTCATCTTTTCACTTTTAGCTTACCAATGTCATTTATTTAAAGTGAACTTCTTATAGATTGCCTATAGTTGGGTCTTTTATTTTTTTAAGATTTTATTTATTTATTTGACAGAGAGGCAGGCGGAGAGAGAGGGGGAAGCAGGCTCCCAGCTGAGCAGAGAGCCCGATGCAGGGCTTGATCCCAGGATCCTGAGATCATGACCTGAGCCGAAGGCAGTGGCTTAATCCACTGAGCCACCCAGGTGCCCCTATAGTTGGGTCTTGGGTAATTTTTCAAATCCAGTAAGACAATTTACCTTTTAAAGCAGAATTTAGACAATTTGCATTTAATGTAATTAAATCAATAATATGTTTTGTGTACATCTGTCATGCAGGATATTTGGTTTTAATTTGTCTCTCTCTTCTTTGTTCCTTTTTTCTTTTTGGATTGAGTATTTTATAGTGTTCTGATTTTAAGTCTTCTATTGGCTAGTTAGATTTTAAATGCCTTTTTTTTTTCACTTTTAATCATTTGTCTTACCATACATGTCTTTAACTTATCACATTCTATCTTCAAATTATACCACTTCAAGCTTGGTATATGAATCTTATAGTAATTTATCTCTAGTTATAAGTTTATCACCCTTTCCTTATATTATTAATGTATATTTTACTTCTTCATTTTCCTTAAACCTCACAAAACATTGTTACTGTTTTTGATGTAAATGGTTATTTATATTTTAGAGAAAATTTAAAAAAAGTCTTACATATTTGCCATTTCTGACAGTTTTTGTTTCTTTTGTGTGAATTCATATTTCCATCTAGAATCATTTTTGTTTAATCTGAAGAACTTTCCTTAGCATTTATTACAACACAGATATGCTAGTAACAAATTCTCTCATCTTTTGTTTGTCTGAAAATGCTTTTATTTCACCTTCATTTTTTGGAAGAATTTTTGCTGGGTATAAAGTTCCAGAGCTTTTTCTTTTAGGACTTTAAAGATTGTATTCTATCATATTCTGGCTTACATTCTTTCTGATATTAAGTCAGTAGTAATATGCATCTTTGTTCGCTGAATACTATGTGGCTTTTTCTCTGACCATTTCTAATATTTTTAGCAGTTTGAATGGGGTATGCTTCAGTAAGGATTTCTTCATGTTTATCCTTTTTTTGGGTTGGTTTTCTTTCTTTGACCTGTTTATACTTTTTATTAAACTTAGAAACCTTTTGGCTATTATTTCTTCATATATATTTTTAAAATCTCCTCTCCTGTCTTCCTGGATCTTTTGGTTACATGCATGTGTTAGATATTGTCAGACCGATTACCAAGGTTCTGTTCATTTTATTTTTAACTTTACTTCTTCCTGCACTTTGGTGTGGTTTGTTCTTCTTCTTCTTCTTCTTCTTTTTTAAGATTTTATTTATTTATTTGAGAGAGAGCGTGCACAGGAGCAGGGGGAAGAGCAGAGGCAGAGGGGCAAACAGACTCCCTACTGAGTGGGTAGCCCTAAGCAGGGTTTAATTCCAGGGGCCGGAGTTCATGACCTAAACTGAAGTTAGATGCTTAACAACACCCAGGTTTCCCATAGTTCATATTTTGGTACGGTTTCTTCATTCACAGATCTTTTGTTCTGCAGTGTCTAAGGTGCATTTAAACCCATCCAATGAAATTTTCATTTGGGATATTATATTTTAGTACTTTAGAAGTTTTATCTGATTCTTTTTATAATTTCTTTAATTACATTTATGTTTTTCTTTAAATTTATTATAACTGCTTTAAAGTTACTATCTGCTGGGGTCCCTGGTGCCTCAGTTGATTGAATGTCCGACTCTTGACTTCTGCTCAGGTTGCAATCTGCGGGTCATGGGTTGAGCCCCATGTTGAGCCCTGCATGAAGCTTCATGTGGGGCTCTGCTCTCTGTGGAATCACCTTAGGGTTCTCTCTCTCCTTCTACCTCTGCTCCTCCCTGCCATGTTCTCTGTCTCTCTCTGTAAAATAAATAAATAAATAAATAAATATTTTAAAAAAATAAAGTTCTTATCTGTTAATTTCATCATCTTTGCCATTTCGGGGTCTGCTTCTATTGACCGATTTCTCTCCTGTTCATGGTTCACATTTTCCTACTTCTTCACATATACAGTAACTTTTTTTTAAATTGGATAATGGACATCATGGGTATTCCTGGTTTGGTGCCTGGATATCATCTTTATTTAAAGATTGTTAAGTTTCATTCAAGCAAGCAGTTAGTTACTTACAAATAAGCTTTTCTCAGTGGATAGAATAGGCTTTACTCTTGGGTTAGTTTAGCCTTATTTTTTTTAAATTATTTATTTGTCAGAGAGAGAGAGGGAGAGAGAGCAAGCACAGGCAGAGAGAGTGGCAGGCAGAGGCAGAGGGAGAAGCAGGCTCCCTGCCGAGGGAGAAGCAGGCTCCCTGCCGAGCAAGGAGCCAGATGCGGGACTCGATCCCAGGACGCCGGGATCATGACCTGAGCCGAAGGCAGCCGCTTAACCAACTGAGCCACCCAGGTGTCCCTAGCCTTATTTTTAAAGTGTGGCCTTTTTGAGGTCTCCCTACCAAACACCCCAGGTGTTTATAAGGTGTCTTCATTCTAATTGGTCAGAACTTGAATGTTTCTTAACTTTATTCAAGCTTTAGTAGTTGTTCAGCTTACAGTCCCCCCAGTAGTTGTAATTTAACTAGCCTCATGAAGTTTATCCTTAAACTTACACCAAAGACTCATGGAGACCCTTATGCATATTTCTGGAGCTCTTTCTCTGGTATTCTGCCCTGCAAATTTCATTTGTCTCAATGTCTCCTAATTCTAATTTCTCCTCATTTAGCAGGAGTAATATAATCTGTTTGGTTTTTTTCCTATCCTGTGCTTAGGTAAATACATCCAGAAAGAAATCTGGGGAAACTTTGGGTTCATCTTATTTGTTTTCCTTTTTCCCAGTGTACCTATTGTCCAATGTCTGAAAACACTTCTTTCATAGATTTGGTCTAGTTTTCTATTGTTTGTTATAGGAAGGTTAGTCTGGTACCAGTAACTTGTTCATGGCTGGATCATGCATAACATTTTTAAAATGTAAACTTTCTATTGAACAATAAAATCCTTACTGGAAATTGCATAAATCTTAAGTGTACAGCTTGATGAATTTTCATTAATTGAATATACTGGTGTAATCAACACCCAGATCAAGAACAACAGTATTAGAACTCCAGGAGCCCCCTAGTGGCCCTTTTTAAACATTAATACCGCTTAAGGATAGCCAATATCCCAACTTCTACTACCATGCATTATTTTTGTCTATTTTTGAATATTATAAAAGTCAAATAATATAATATACAATTTTTGTGTCTGGATTAGTTCAATTTTACAACTGTGAAATTAATCCGTGTTTGCGTGTACCAGTAAATTGTTCATTCTCTTTCCTGTATGCTATTCCACTATGTGAATATTCTAAAATTTATTCATCCTATTAACATTCTTATATATGTCTTTTGGTGAACACATAAATACATTTCTGTTGCATATATGCCTAGGAATGGAACTGCTGGGTTAACGCACTTCAATTACCACCAAATTTATATAATCAGTCCAGACATTTCTTCTGCTCTCCAGACTTACACGTTCAAAACTGTTTGACACTTTTGTTTGTAAGCATCTTAAACTCGTATCCAAAACCATTTGCTCCTCTTTTTATGTTCCCTGAATCAGTAAATGGTTTCTTAATCCATCTAGTTACTTAAGGAGTCATTCTTAATGCTCCTCTTTTCTTAACTCTTCCCAGAAAACCAATATATTATTGAGCCCCTTGGATTCCATCTCTCATTTATACATGTCCTGAAATTATCCAGCTCTCACTGTCTCTACCGCCATTGTCCCAGATCAAGCCACCATCATCTCTGCCCTTGACCAATCTAACTGCCTCCAACCTGGCCTTTCAGCAACCCTTCCTGCCCTCTTCCAAACTACTTCCCACAAATAGCCTGAGTGAGCTTTTAAATATGTAAATCAGATTCTATTTAACATTCTCTATTAGCTGCCCATTAACCTTAGGATGCATTCCAAAATATAGTCTGAAATCTATTATGTGGCCAGTAAGATCCTGCATGGTCTGGCCTCTGTGTCATCTCTGCCCAGGCTTGCTCCCTACATTTCAACCACACTGACTTCCTTTCAGTTCCTAGAACCCGCCAAGTTCTTTCATGCCCCCAACAATCTAACACGTAATGTTCTCTTGGCTCGAAACATTTTTTAAGGCTCTTTCACATGCTTGGAATTTAAAAGGCACTTCTTCAAAGACATCTTCCCTGATAGTCCAGAATTAATCCATCATCATACCTACTAATTTTCCTTCATAGTACTAACGACAATTGATAATTATGTAATGATTCATGCTTTAACGTCTCTTGCTTCTATTGCCCTTTAGATTTCATCCAGTGTTAAGTTAGTTCCTGTAACCCAGTCCCTAACACCATGCTTTGCACGTGGTAAACAGTCTTTAAGTGCTTATTTAACAATGCACGACCCCTGCAAGTGTTGGAAAGGGCCGCAGGGTCTGCATCTGGCATTTCTCTGCCAAGGTTAGGTGCTTCCTCTTGTGCGGTGATAGATGGGGCAAGTCCTTTTCTTGCTCACTCAGATGGGGCTTTTCCCCCTGCTGCTCGGATAAGTGTTTGCTGTAGGGCCGTGTGAGAGACAAAGTGCCTCTAGATAGAGGCGGCAGGCAGGAGAGATTAGCTTTATTTGTGAGAGACAACATTATCAGTCACTGTCACCAGAGGACTTGGTAACATCTCGGCGCAGGTGCGTGAAAAGCTGCCAATCTTTCTCGGATGGGGGCGGGACTACATCGGGCCCCAGGAGGGGGCGGGTCAGCGTGTCCTTCCCACAGAACTTGATTGGCCCGGGAGAGCCGAGGGACGGGGGCGGAGCTTGATCCTGTCGGGCGCCAGCCACGTTGGACGCGGGGCTGCCCCGCAGAAAGGCCACTCCCTGGCCCCACAATGCACTGCGGGTCGCGTCACTCGGAGCGGCGGGTCCCGGCTCGACAGGTACGACCTGACCTCTCGCAGTTCTTAATTTTTCCCCTCTTAGGGTCGTTCGAACCCCTAGCAGGCGTTCCCATCGCTCTCCCTGCCAGGCGCCACGGCCCTTGCCCTCGCGACTGCAGACCTCCCCCTGGGCAGGAACCCAGCGCGTGCCCTGGGGGCGGGAGCCTGGTGGTTGGAGCCGCCGAGCTCTGGAGAGGTGGGATTGCGGGGGCTTGGTCCCCTTCGACTTGAGGGGTACTGTGGGTGCGCGCGAGCGGCGGTTGCCCTGGTTGACCTGTCTTGGGTATGGGGCAGCCCAAGCAGAGGGGTCCAGGGAAGGGGCAGTCTCTGTGGGCTGCCAGCAGCGGGGGGCATTCCCTGGAGCCCAGTTGTTAGAAACACGGTAATCCACCTCGGCTATTTAGGTGGCCCTGAGAGCTTGACGTGGCATTTACTGTTTTTTTAAAGGCAGGGTGGGATTTGAACCAGTGGCTTACTTTGCGTTTTGTGGGGATTTAATGTGCATTGAACCCAGAGATTTGGCCGCGTTCGCCATCAGAATCCTTTTAAGGCCCTGTTAATGACACTTTGAGAGCGATATGGCTTAAAGGAGACCTGAGCAATTGGCTCGACAGGTGGAAGAGGGCTCCGGAATAGGAGGCCGAGCTCCACCGGACTTGAATCTCTCTGCCAGCGAAAGCAGCTTTGGACTTTTCTCCGGCTTAGTTTTCTGGATCATCCGCTGGGGCTGTTAAAGAGCTTGAGAACCAGTCTCTCCTATGCGTGTACAGTCAAGGCAAAGTCCAGGGCTAGAGTGTCAGCCACCAGACGCGAGATGTTGTGATCCCAGCTAACAGGTGGAACAGTCATTTTTCTAAACTCTGAACTTGCTCACATGCTGACATTATAAGGAGTTAGGCAGTACTTGAAATAGTACCTATACTTTCCATTATTGAAGGTAGTTCAGTATTTGAATTTGACATGTGACCATGCCGTAAATTAGTGGGCATCTGGGCATTTCCTATGTTGAGAATCATGATATCAGTTTAGTGATTTTTTTTGGGGGGGGGTGTATGAACTGATTAAAAAAAATCTATATATTTATGTTTAAAAGAAGCCCAGGTCTCATCAAAGGGGTGCATGTGACTTTCTGTATACTTGAGTAGGAAGCTTGGAAATGTTGTGAGGCAGTGTCTTATTGGGTGGTTAGAATTAGGCCTGTATTTAAATCTTCACTTACGAACTTAGAAATTGAATAAATTGCTTTTCTGAGCTTGAATGTCCTCAAGCTCATTATATTATTATATATATTATTATTACATATATTATAGAACTGATAATACATCTCTCACAGGTTATCAGAAGGCTTAAATGAAGTAGTGTATAAAGTGCCTAGTAAATAGAGGGCAGCCAACTAATGATAATAATAATAATAAAAACAGTATTGTATTTTTGGTCTTCAAGGTGATGTTTCAGGTTCTTTATGTATCCCTATCAGGTAGATACTATCAGTATTTTTATTTACTTATTTATTTTTAAAGATTTTACTTATTTATTTGCCAGAGAGCGAGATCACAAGTAGGCAGAGAGGCAGGCAGAGAGAGGGGGGTGCTCAAGTTTACAGTTAGCAGTTTTTGAACATAGGCATTTGTTCCAGAGTCCATCCTGTTAACTATTATACTGTCTCTTAAAATGTAAGGTGGTCTTTTATTATTTCAAAATTAGTAGATAGATAGTTTATCATTGGGCTCTTACGCATTGTTGGTTTTAGCACAGCGGTGGTGTGGTACAAGAAATTTAGGTTTAAGCACCGGTTCTGCTGTGTATTTGCAGTGTGACATTGAGGAAAGGACCTTCAATTTCCTCATCATTAAAATGGAGTTAATACCTATCTCACTGTTTGTAAACTGTGAGGTGCTACATAACTGTTGGGGATTGACACATTTGTGCATGTGTTGGGGGCCCTGTTTCTAGTTGTGTGTATAATTACTCCAGAGCCTGAGGTCTTACACATACTGTGTACTACAAGCAACTATTGTACTAGGAGTATTGAAGGCTATTGGTAAGGTGGGGGGCATAGGCAAAGCTGCAAAATAAATTCTGATTTTCTTTGGTACCCTTCCCCTTTTCCTCTTCAAACTGTTTTCAAGTGTTTTTCTGTTAACATATTGCTGTGCAAAGTCCTTCCTTTTTCTCTCAATCTTGCTCCCACCCTATACATCACAATTAAATAGCCTTCACCCCCAGTAACCCCCGCTCCCAATTCCTACAGATCTCAGCTAGCATTTTCAATAAAATGTGTACCACTGTAGTGTTTCCCATGCAAGATAATTTGAGTGATATGTAGGTGAACATTTTAAAAAATAATTTTCAAAGAAATTTCACACATATATTTGGATGAAACAACAACATAAAAAATCTCTAATTAGGAGAAAAACTTCTAGCATCTCAAAACTGATTTCACATGGGGCGCCTGGGTGGCTCAGTCAGTGAAGCGTCTGTCTTCTGCCTGGGTCATGATCTCAGGGTCCTAGGATTGAGCCCCGTGTAGGCTCCCTGCTCAGGGGGAACCGCCTTCTCCCTCTCCCTCTCCCTCTGCCACTCCCTCTGCTTCTTTTCTCTCTTGCTCACGTGCTTTCTCTCAAATTAATAGATAAATAAAAATCTTTTAAAAAAGCTGATTTCACAGATATTATTGCTAAGGATAGGGCAAAAAAATGTCAATTGAAAGACCTATATTAGGTAAATAATACTACAGGTGAGATGTAGATATGGTAAGACTTCTGAAAATGGGGGTGTCTGGGTGGCTGAATCGGGTTAAACAGCTGACTCTTGATTTTGGCTCAGGTTATGATCTCAGGGTCAGGAGATTGAGCCCTGCATCAGGCTCTAAACTCAGCATGGAGTCTGCTTGAGATTCTCTCTCTCTCTCCCCTTGCTTGTTTTCTCTCAAATAAATAAATAAAATCTTAAAAAAAAAGAATTCTGAAAATGGTACTTGGATGATTTAAGTTTGGGAAATAACTAAAATAAGATATGAGTGGTTAACCCGATATGAAGTGTTTTTATCTTTTATGAAAACATCTTGCTGGAAAGTAGATATAAAATGTACTTACATGTTGGGTTTTATTAATTACTTTTAAAAACTTTTTTATTTTTTAATTTCTTTTCAGCATAACAGTATTCATTGTTTTTGCACCACACTCAGTGCTCCATGCAATACGTGCCCTCCTTAATACCCACCACCTGGCTCCCCTAACCTCCCACCCCCCACCCCTTCAAAACCCCTCAGGTTCTTTTTCAGAGTCCATAGTCTCTCATGGTTCACCTCCCCTTCCAATTTCCCTCAACTCCCTTCTCCTCTCCATCTCCCCATGTCCTCTATGTTATTTGTTATGCTCCACAAATAAGTGAAACCATATGATAATTGACTCTCTCTGCTTGACTTATTTCACTCAGCATAATCTCTTCCAGTCCCGTCCATGTTGCTACAAAAGTTGGGT
>PISX010038548.1:0-10113 GCA_004024625.1 Mellivora capensis
TCACCATTACCATCATTGCCATCATCATGTCCACCATAACCATCATCACCATCTCCACCATCATCACCATCACCACAATCATCACCATCCACCATCATGACCATCACCACCATCACCATTACCATCATCATCACCATCATTGCCATCATCATGTCCACCATAACCATCATCACCATCTCCACCACTATCATCATCATCACCACCTTCATCATCATCATCACCACAATCATCACTATCCACCATCACGACCATCACCACCGTCACCATTACCATCATTGCCATCATCATGTCCACCATAACCATCATCACCATCTCCACCATCATCACCATCACCACAATCATCACCATCCACCATCATGACCATCACCACCATCACCATTACCATCATCCTCACCATCATTGCCATCATCATGTTCACCATAACCATCATCACCATCATGGACATTATGACTACCATCACCATTACCACCACAGTCACTGTCTTCATCTCTAACACTTACAGACTTTTTTTTTTAAAAAGATTTTATTTATTTATTTGACAGAGATCACAAGTAGGCAGAAAGGCAGAGAGAGAGAGAGAGAGAGAGAGGAGAAAGCAGGCTCCCCGCCAAACAGAGAGCCCGATGCGGGGCTCAATCCCAGGACTCTGGGATCATGACCTGAGCCGAAGGCATAGGCTTTAACCCACTGAGCCACCCAGGTACCCCCACTTACAAACTTCTTATTTCGTGTTAGGCACTATTTTAAATACTGTGACAAGTATTTGACTCATTTACTACTTGAACTCATTTAATCCTCACAATGATCTTAGGATGTTAATATTGTCATTAACCCCATTTACAAACAAATCGAGACACAGAGTTTAGGCAACTTATTCAATATCACAGAGTTAGTAGTTGGCAGCCCTGGGATTTGAATCCAATTAGTCTGGCTAGAGAATCCCTGTAAACAATTGTCAGACCTTACTGTGCTTACACAGCACCTTGGGAACTTGTTAAAATGTTGATTCTAATTCAATAGATCAGGATGGGCGGTTGGGGGTGGGGAGGCTTACAACAGTTTTCCTAACAAGCCTGCAGGTCATCTCGAGGCTCTGCGTCAGGGGACCAGCTTTTGGGGAGCAATTCCCTAAATCATTACTCCATTATACTCCCTACGTAATTATCCAAAGTCATTATTCCAACTATTTTTACCTGAAAACTTCACCGAAGTGAAACTCTTACTTGGGTCTCAACAAAAAGTAGGCATGAGCATACCCAGTGCAGTGCCTCATTCCAGAAGAAGCGTGAGGTTGGACAGTTTATCATGGAGTTAGTTAAGGACAGTTGCTTAATACACATCTCACTGAACTCCGTATTCAGAGAGGATGGACGTGGGGACGGGCTTTGGTCAAAGTAGCCCCTGCTCTATCACTTGGGTCCCTCAATGACCTCAGTGAGCAGAGTTCCTTGCCAACCAGCAGTGGTCACCAAAACATTGAATGACACATGGGTGTTCACTGTTTTAAGCCATTGACATTTTGGGCCTGTTTGATGTTGTACCATAACATCGCCCAACTTCACTGAGACACCCAACATTCAATGCCACACTTCACTCGCTCAGCAGTGCCCTTGTTCCTTGTGGATTATCAGATCTCGGTACAGGAGGAAAACAATCTCCATGTTTCATCCATCTTTGATCCTATGAGTAATTGTTGAGTGATTACTATGGGTGGGCATTGGGCTAGGACCCTGTCCTCAGAGAGTATACTAGGGGAGATGATAGGCAAACACAGATGTCTCGAATGACCATCAGAAAGCAGGCACAAATGAAATGTTACAAGAGCCCAAGATCAGGAGTTCTAATCACCTACTTACCTTCCATCTACACGGATCTTACTTCTGTTCCCTACGCACGCTCTACTCATTCTCCCTTCAGAGACTTTGTACTTGATATTTTCTCCCCCCGCCCAAGAGCCCCTGAATAACTTCCTTCTCCTTTTAAATGCCCCACCTCAGCCAGGTTTTTCTCCACGTGGCCACTCACCTTGAACCCAGAGAGGAACCAGACCTGCCTGGCCCAAATTTGTTGAACACATTCCAAGCCATAGCTTTGAGGGAGTGATGTTCTATCACTGGCTTCAGGGATGACGAGAGATGAAGTGCGGGGAACGGGTGGGAAGCCTGGCTGGCTCTGTCCGGAAGGTGTGTGACCCTTGGTCTCAAGGTTGTGAGTTCGAGCCCTTTGTTGGGTGTAGAGATTACTTGAAAATAAAATCTTAAAAAAAAAAAAGAGTGGAGACGGGCAAAACAGGAGGGCAGAGTCTTTGTGGAAGGGAGAACAGGGCACGAACACAGGACAGCCCATAAACAGGTGCAGAAATAGTCCCGTCCATTCAGTACCATCACTGCCGGCCAGAAGAAACAGACCAAGTCCGTTCCAAAGCCATTGGCCCTGAGATGTGGTGGGTCCAGCCATTCCACTAACTGCATCCTCTCCACCCCTAAGTCTCCGGT
Source organism: Mellivora capensis (assembly GCA_004024625.1). Classification (NCBI taxonomy): domain Eukaryota; kingdom Metazoa; phylum Chordata; class Mammalia; order Carnivora; family Mustelidae; genus Mellivora; species Mellivora capensis. Next base: position 2,496 of record PISX010038548.1, read on the forward strand.
TTTGTTTTGTTTTTCAATTTTATAGTCATTAGTTGGTAGGAACTAAACATTGAGTTGTTAATAGGGAATAATTCATTTCAAACTCAACCAACCACTGTGAGATGCAACCCAGCATGTAAGTGGCGATATTACTCTCCCTTTTAAAGCCCCTCCCGGCTGCCAGTGGTCAGCGTCTTAAGCCAAGGATTCATGACCGTCCTGGCTGCCTTCAGCACCCTCTCCCAGGTTCAGACAATCCGGGTAACTTCAGAAGCTTTGCAGCTAGACTCACTGCATTGTTCTTGACTCCCCTTAAAAGTCTCTGATGGCCTGTTAAAAAAAGATTGAGCTTCGAATGGAAAACTGCCAAAATTGTGTTGTTTTGACAGTTGGAACAATGCAGTGCCAATTCGGTGAATTTATGGGAGGCATAGCTCTGCTCCCTCCCCAGGTGCTGGCTTTAGATGGTTCTAGAGTCAGCAGTGCCCCCTGGTGGCGCTGGGAGGCATTTTCTGCAAGCCCAGTGGAAAAGGAGGAAAGCTCCAATTTGGGGCTGAGCAAAGGGGCAGACGAACATTAGGTCCAGCAGTGTTTCACACAAAGGGATGTCTTTCTTCTCAAGAGGCCCCTTCTTCTCCCTACAGTTTCCTTGCCTCTGACTTGTGAATAAAAGGTGGGATGCTTCCCTGCCCACCATCTGTAGGACTTCAGGAGCCCATGCTTCTATGAGGACATAGCCATTGTCCTCATAGAGCTCAGGCAACTGGCATTCGGTCTTTGTCAAGTGCTCAAGAGATGAAAGGTCGGGCCAGGCAGAACCCAGGAACAAGGCTGGCCAGGGGACGGAGTGGGGCCCTCTCCCTGTGGGACTGCTGCAGAAGGCATGACCAAAATCATGTAGGTGGCCCTTGTATTTGCTGATGGAGCTCAGGGGCCACGATTCATCAAGGTGGGACTAGGGGAGCTCAATCACTATAAACAAGGAACTTAGTTCAGGAAAGAGATCTTATATAATTGTGGGAGACGCTAGGTGAAGAAAAATCCAGAAGGGGGAGTTGGAGGATAAGCAAAAGACAATAACCAGCATTCCTAAGTGCTGATGTGATTCAGGGAGAGCTGAGTTATCTGCCTGTTTCAGGGGGACAGATTGGACCTTACAGACGGACCAGAGAGGCAGGGGTGTCCAGCTTCCAGAGCAAGACAATTCAGGGGGAACTCTTCGAAGAGGCCATGGAGGAGTTTAGCCTCGGCTGTGGTGGGTAAGTAAATGCCTACTTGATAGACAGTCATACAGCTTACAGCTCCAGATTCTAAATAAAATACAAAACCAAAAGAGAAGCATGAACAAATGACCCAAACAAACTTCCAGAAGGCTCTGAAGAGTGAAGGGAGGCAAGGAGGCAGATTCCAGAAGGAAGCCAACACTTGGAAGAGGGAAAAGTGAAGAAAACTGCTTGTTTCTGTGGCTCTTCCCCTTAAGGACAGGTCACTGTCACTGCTGCTGGGGAACAATGGATTCTCCTGTAGAAACCACTCCTTGTGGGCTGAAGAACCAGAGGACAGAGTCTGGAACAATCACAGTCACTGAAAGTAGAGAGGAGGGGTCTAACAACAGACAAGACCAGAGAGGAGCACCCCCAAATTCGGTGTATGAATTCTGCCCACAATTTTGGAAGACTGGTGGACCACATAGGCATGGGGAGTAAAATAACTGAACTGATTTAAGCTGCAGCCCAGGACGTAGCTTTCTAACTGGACCAAGTTGCTTGCCAGCCAAAGCTAAAAAGTTAACACTTTTCGGAGGAATGTAACAGAATCCAGATTCTCCACAGAATTCAGAATTCTCACAGAATCTTCTTACAGAAGATAATCCATAATTATTTGGCATCCAGAAGCCAGGAAAATGTGGAAACAGAGCCTAAAACCTCCTCCTTTGGCCATCCCAATAATTTCTCTTAGTGCTTATTCCTGTGTTAGGTAACTATGTTTGAAGGATCTACAGTAGCTCCTGTTTCTTGCTCTGTTCCTTGGCTAAAAGAAGGGCAGCTAGTAAGTATTTTGAATTCCTATAACCAAGAGAAGGTGATCATAGGACCCAGAGGAAAAACTGCAGGGTGCATGCTTTCATATAGAGGGATAATACATGTGTTTAAGGCTCATAGAGGCAAGTGAAATTTAGTGAAAACCCTGCCTTTTCCATCTCTTCACTGTAAAGGATCTTCTTTCTTTCCTTTTCTCCATCTTCCCTCCTTTTCATCTCTGCTGAAGGCAAATACCAAGTGTTCATGGAGCCCTAGGTAAGTGACTTAACTGCTCAGCCCCATTTTTTTTTTGATTGCTAAAATAGGGATAATTATACTTACCTTTCAAGTTGGTTTTATTAGTGAGATTGAGAACTCTTCTCAGTAGGTTAAAGCAGAAGGGAACATTAATTAACTTCCACAAATGGAAAATTCAGGGATATAGGCAACTCCAGGTATGACTGAAAGAATCATGTATCTAACTTATCTCTATCTGTTCATCTACTGACTTTGTTTCTTTTTGTATGTTAGGATCACTTGTCCTAAAAGTTACTTAGTCTCCCAGAGCCACAATTTGCTCATCTGTGCCATAGAATATTAATAACATTATCACCATAGACTGGTAGTATGGATTATGACATTGTATGTGTGACCAGGGTATAGTAAGTGGTCAAAATCTCAATAGTGGGGGCTTCATCTTAATACTGTAGTAGTGGGAGTAACAATTATATTGCAATAGAAATGTGGATGTCAAGGTAAACAGTTGTCTATTGCATCAATAACAAACATTAATGCAGCCTTTTTAATGATCCAGTGGAACTTAGAAGCTGCTAATGATGGGGGAAGAAAAAGAAGAACACTTTACTGGGAGAGCAGCTGAATGGCCCAGAGAAGGTGGGGAGACCTACCTCAACTGTTGCCATCGTGCCAGGATAGGGAGACCAAGAGATGCTTCTGGAAGTCTGGATGTGGACCCCAGAACTGGTCAGGAAATATGGTTAGCACCTAAAGGAGGAGAGAGAAACCAGACTGCCCAGCGGCTTCCAGCGAGGCTGACCACACAGTCAGAAGACAACACAGAGGCTCCTAAGTTCTGTCCTCCACTCTAGGTGGGGCCTAGAAGCTGTGCTCACCCCCAGGCCCACGTGGTGGCTTCTGTGAGCTTGAACCACGTGAGCTCAGAGAAGCAGACCACAGAGTGATGGCTCCTGGGCTAACAGGTGTATGTCTCACCAGCTTGCCCACCTTAGTAGAGATCTCTCTCTCTCCTAGTGGCTGAAACCCCAGGCCCAAACAGGGCTGCTGTTAAAAGAAGGAAAAAGAATCCCAGGTGAGCAAAATCATCATCCAAAGGTTTCTATGACAGTGGTGCCTGTATTTCTTGTTCTTCTTTTTTCTTTTTTCTTGCAAATTAATAGATTTTAAATATTCATCAAACTATAAATTGCAATCAGTGGTGGCTATAATTTCATATGAGAAAGAATCTTCTGATTTTTAAAAGGCTGGGCAGGACAGAATGGAAGAAGAAGGCACAGGCTCGCAGAGGCGGGCAGGGGAGGGGAACGGTGTCCCGCCACATGGTGTCTATGCCTCACGTCTCCTCCTGCTCCTGTGGGAGCTCTTTCAGGCTCCGGGTGGAGAAGGCAGTTTTCGCAGCACTGCCTTTTGACAAACTGCCCCTGAATGGTCAGCACCCAGGAGACCTGCAGGTGTCTTCTTTCATTTAGAGGCGTGCGGTGATATTTATCACAGTGCTACGGCAAGATTTCTCCATTAATAAACTGGGCAGCCTCCTGTGACTTGCAGGACAAGATGAAGGTGGTCACTCATGCATTCCTTTATTGCAAAAATGGTTATTAATCACTTCTCCTTTTGCATTTGTCAAGCCACTTTGTTGAAATTGGCAGAAACCCACAAAAATGGGAAAAAAACTCTCCTGTGTTATCAACCTTCAGAAGAGCCCTGTGGTTCCTTTCTCCTCTTCCCTCTCTCCCTTCTTCCTCCCCCCACATCTCCCTTGGCAACAACCATCTTCTCTTAGCCTTCCTGTTCTCCAAGAACCTGGGGCCAGGAGTGCCAATACGGGCTCATGGTCTTCCATTGTGACTTTAGAAGTCTTGGGAAGGGGCTCTGATTAGCAGTGGGTCAGAAGTCCAGGTTTTCCTCCAATCCTGTCATCAGAAAGGCCATGTTGCATGAATGAATGGTATTGGTACCTCAAGCCACAAACGGTGTGTATGGGGGGTGAGGGGTGGCAGTCTAGAGCATCCCTCTCCAAAGAAGAAGGCTGCATTTCCATAAGAGAGAGGAAATGTCTAGGAGGTTGAAACCGTGCCATGCGCTGAGGGTGGGACTAGACCAGTGCATCACACATGCTCTTTATCTGGGTATCTTGTACATACCTGGGTGCTGACTGTGCCCACGGGGGGCACAAGGAAATTGTGGGGCACTTAATGCAATGTACAGGGGCCAGAGGGGACCACCCATGGTGTGCATGAATGTGTCCATGGAGAGAAGGTCCTATAAGATGCCATTTGGGTCTTTGCTGAGAGGCACAGTCTTCCCAGAAGGGGACAGATGCATACCCAAATGACAGATGACAGGTCTTCCCACATTTGAGACCCCAGCTGAAACACTCGTCAAGATCGAAGTGAGCTTTCCTCTCGCTCTGCAAATAAAATGCCTTTGAAAGCAATAAGTCTGTAACCCCTCGGTAGGACATGGTTTATTAGGCCTTTACCCCAGAGAAGGTGATGATGGTGGTGGCTACAGGATGAATGGGGCTTCTGAGCATTGTGGAAAGGAAGGGATGGTGGGGCTTCAAAGAAAATCAGAGTCACGGTTGGCACCAGCCCCAGACGGTGGGAGGAACGCCACGCGGGGGAGTAAGACGGCTCCCGATGCCCGGTGGGCGTCCCTCCATCCTCTCCTCCTGGGGCTCAAAGTGTCCCCGGCTAGGCTTTGTCCCACCCGAGACCGACGCCAGGATCACTCAGTCCCAACCCCTTCCCTTACAGCAAATCAAGAAATGATGTCTCCTTTCTCCTGAAATTGCTCATTTAAATTTCAAATGTGCCTACAAAGTCACTCACAGGACAAGTGGCCCTGGGGGTCAGATGAAACCCAGCCACCCCAGCCCACAGGGCACCTCCACTGCCTGGGACTGCCCTGGAAAAAAATCCGCAGAGCCAAACATGGCCGTTAGAATGAATTGGAGCATTTTGTGACACTTTTTAAAAAAAAAAAACCTTTTCGATTTCCTTACAGCTATGAATGTTTGTCTGACATTAGGATAAACTGTTCGGGCTCTGTTTGGGTAAAAATATGCTGTTTTTATCGGGTGGGAAAGCTCCTGGCTCTGGGAGACCATTGCATTACCTCTCTTCCTTGACGGAGGGAGGGCCTTCTGACTTTTCCTAATGTGCTTGCTGTATACACTTTATTTGATTGTGGCTTAGAAACTCTCTGTGTTGCCTTTTCTTTCTTTCTTTTTTTCTTTCTACTAAAACCAAATCCTGGGTCCAGTCTTGTGACTAGGAGCTCCATGAACAGGGTGAAGCGCAGGCAAAGGTTAGGTTTGGATCTCATGATTCAGGTGACCCACTGCATACCCCTCGTGACTCCCTTCAGCATCCCTGTTCCGTTGCTCTGTTGCAACGATCCTGGATGACTCTTCTTCCTACGGGTGTGGCGGTGAGTGGAGGTGACATCTTGAATGTGTCACCATGACAGAGGCAGCCTGAAGACAAAGCCGGCATCCTGGATGTCAGAGCCCAATTAGGGCAAGGAGTCACTGACATCAATTAGTCAGCCCTGGCTCGGATGCCCTTTTATTAATGAGATAATAAATTCCAATGTCACTGAAGTCATGTCACATGGAGAAGTGAGTTCTCCACAGCGACACATGGCACAAGGAAGGATGCAGGTCCTTTTACCCCTGCACGCCGTTCCTTGCCCAGCGGCCGACCGGCAGTGACCTTGAAGTGACATCACTTAATTTCTTTAGCTGGCATCTGTGAGTGAGACCATCTCACAGACCTTGTGTGCTTGAAATACATTTTCCTATGCTTTCATTTATTTAGGGCTCAAGGATTGGAGAGGTAGCTGTTCCCAGCAGCAAGACCAGGATGGCAGTCACCTAGAGGGAGGAAAGGGAAAATATTTATTAGAGAGAGAGCCCATGCACAAGCAGAGAGGGGGGAGAAGCAGACTCCCTGCAGAGCAGGGAGCCCAATGCAGGGCTCGATCCCAGGACCCTGAGATCATGACCAGAGCAGAAGGCAGCCGCTTAACCAGCTGAGCCACCCAGGTGTCCCTGTGCTGAAGCCTTTAAATGAGAAGACTCACTTAATCCAGCACGGAAGTCCCACCCCATGAAATTACTTATTCCAGTTTATGGTTGGTATGACTGAAGCCCAGGGAAGGTTACTCACTTGCCCAAGATCACACAGTTGGACCTTCACTGCCTAAATCTCAGTGTTACCTAGTCGGGTTCTGGGGTCCACACCAGAATCCAGCCCAGACACCCATTCCCCAGCCCCCCAAAAAGGGACCGGCTAAGGTATTACTGGGGCCTCAGCTCGAGCTGATGGGGGGATAGCACAGAGTAGCTGGGTGGGGCTGGTGTCTCTCAGTAGAGGTGACATCTTGCTTAAGTAGAGAAACCATCCGGTTTCCACTCTGTCCAATATGCTAATGAGGGGGGGTTAAAAATGCCTCCTCTTGATTGGTCGGAGGGCCTCACCCTGATTGGTTGATACTGGCAGGTGCCTGTTGTTTTTTTTTAAACATTAATTTTTTTAAATTTAATTTCTTTTCAGTGTAACAGAATTCATAGTTTTTGCACCACACCCAGTGCTCCATGCAATGCATGCCCTCCATAATACCCACCACTAGGCTCCCCCAACCTCCCACCTCCCTCCCCTCCAAAACCATTAGATTGTTTCTCAGAGTCCATAGTCTCTCATGGTTCATCTCCCCCTCCATTTTCCCTCAACTCCCTTCTCCTCTCCATCTCCCCATGTCCTCCATGTTATTTGTTATGCTCCACAAATAAGTGAAACCATATGATAATTGACTCTCTCTGCTTGACTTATCTCACTCAGCATAATCTCTTCCAGTCCCGTCCATGTTGCTACAAAAGTTGGGTATTCATCCTTTCTGACGGAGGCATAATACTCCATACTGTATATGGACCACATCTTCCTTATCCATTCGTCTGTTGAAGGGCATATTGGTTCTTTCTACAGTCTGGCAACCGTGGCCATTGCTGTGAACATTGGGGTACAGATGGCCCTTCTTTTCATTACATCTGTATCTTTGGGGTAAATACCCAGTAGTGCAATTGCAGGGTCCTAGGGAAGCTCTATTTTTAATTTCTTAAGGAATATCCACACTGTTCTCCAGAGTGGCTGCACCAACTTGCATTCCCACCAACAGTGTAAGAGGGTTCCCCTTTCTCCACATCCTCTCCAACACACGTTGTTTCCTGTCTTGCTAATTTTGGCCATTCTAACTGGTGTGAGGTGGTCTCTCAATGTGGTTTTAATTTGAATCTCCCTGATGGCTAGTGATGATGAACATTTTTTCATGTGTCTGATAGCCATTTGTATGTCTTC
>PISX010038549.1:0-10115 GCA_004024625.1 Mellivora capensis
CTTTGAAAAAAGTTACTTTCTGGGTCTACCTGACTTGCTTGTAAGGTTGAAATCTCTCTTTCAGTGACTATATTTCATTAATAACATCCAGTTCTATTTGAATTACTGAAGTAAAAATGTTCTTCCCTGTCAGCTAGAGTTCAAATTCAAGTCTTTCCATTTGTGATAGCTGCATGTGAATTGGAAAATGAAGTCATGAAGGTCAATTGCAGAGTTCTCAAATAAAAAAGCAGAGATGCCAGAGGGAGAATAAAAGAGAAAATATAAGATTAAGAGAGAAATGCATACAAAGAAAGTGATCAGGTTACCCACTCTTATTTGGGTTCAGTATTCAAACCATACTCATTTTGCCCTGGGTCCCTTATCCCTTATCTACCACTGAGACATCATTTTAGTTTGCACAGTACTCCCTTATCCTTTTTCACTTCAATCAACTGACCAAACCTTTCCAGCAAGCTCTTCAGTTCCCTCTCTCCTTCTTGGACTTCGTAAAATGACATGTACTTCTTGTACATGTCATTTGTGTTCCATATTTGTGTAGGAAGTACAGTCCAAACTAAAGCTGGCTTTACTCTGAAATGGTGTTTTTTAATAGTTGCTTTTCCTTCTTTTTTTATTAATAAAATAAATGCCATCCTACCTAGAATACTTAGATTGCATCTTGCTTGAAGACAGGGATGGTTGACATGAACAAGAGAACTCCTTTTAAGTAAAATGCCTCATTGTTGAAGGTATATTGTCACTGACCAAATATGAACAGTCCATGAACAGGAAAATCACGATTAAATAAATCATCGGGTGCCATTTTTATTTCAATTGTAAGATGAAAAATGAATGTTTATTAGCCCACTGAAAGTCCACTTGACTTTCCTGGAACTGTCATTCCATAGAATTACAGACTTGGGCATAGGCTGTGCACATTTATATGAAATTCAAAAACATTATCTTTTACCAGTCAATATCTCTCATCTATGCATGGTTCTTAAGGGCCTACAGCAAGTTCGCAAATCACATACCATTTGTTCTTTAGAACCATCATATTACATAAAGGAAAAGGATACTCTTCCTAATTCACAGGTAAGTTGATTTTACTCAAAGCTATGTGTGACTTGCAGGTCACAGAACAAGTAAATGGGAAATTAACAGTGAAACTCAGGGATGTTAACACCTGGTAAACAATGTAAAAGATCTTTTCCAAGATTTTTTCATATCATTTGTATTGTCATCTGTGTTAGTTGACACAGATGTTAGTTGGGCTGCTATAACGAAGTACTACAGATGGAGTGGCTCAAATAACAGAAATGTATTTTCTCATGGTTTCTGGAGGCTAGAAGACTGAAATCAAGGTGGTGGCAGAATTAGTTTCTTCTGAGGTCTCTCTTCTTGGCTTGTAGACTGCAATCTTCTACCTATGTCTTCACATAGTCTTCCCTCTGTATATGTCTGTGTCCCAATTTTCTCTTCTTACAAGGACACTGAATTAAAGGCCACCCTAATTAACTCATTTTAATTTAATTATCACTTTAAAGATCCTATCTCCAAATACAGTCAAGTTTTAAGATCACAGGGTTAGGATTTCAAATTGTGAATTTTAAGAGGACACAATTTGGAGCACCTGGCTGGCTCAGTGGGTTAAGCCTCTGCCTTCAGCTCAGGTCATGATCTCAGGGTCCTGGAATCAAGCCCTGCATCAGGCTTTCTACTCAGCAGGGAGCCTGCTTTCCCTCTCTCTCTGCCTGCTCTGCCTGCTTGTGATTCTCTCTGTCAAATAAATAAATAAAATCTTAAAAAAAAAAAGAGGGCACAATTCAATTCATAATGTCTTTATTGACAAATTTTAAAACTGAGAAAAATACCTTAAAATTTCTGTCATCTTAGCATAGTAACTACTTTCACTTTTCAAGCTTCTTTTCAGTCGTTGTCCATTTGCACATATATTTCACAATTTATACACAATGTTGTATTGTATATTGCATGGAAAAGGAGCTGCTATCCACAGAACATCTAGCAATTTTTTCAATTCAATTGGTGAACTGAATTGAACTGAAATCAGTTGAGAATATATATGTATATATATAATATATTTATTATATATAGCTTATATAATTTATATGTATAGTTTAGTACATACTGTATGTTGTATATACTGTATATATGTAGTACATACATATATAAAATCTCCAGTATACTGTATATACTGCATATATATAGTACATACATATATAAAATCTTTAGTTATCAATATTCCAAATTTGATTCTTCCAAATACTACTCTAAAAAAAATAGATAATGATAGTCACTCACATCTTATAGATACTCAATAAATATTGCTTAAGTGAGTGAGTAAATGAATGAATTCTCATACAAGTGAGCAGATGTTTTAGTTGCTAAAAGAAGCATTAAACCCTGTGCATCTTTTTGAAGTTGTTAATAATTATTACTTGGCAAGGTTTTTCAGTAAGACAAATGTTTCCCTATATAAAATAATATGTATATTAGAATTTTTTTTTCTCTTGCTAGACTTCAGCAATTCAAAAACATTTGGTTATCAGGTAAGCTTGTCCTATAGAATCAGCTACAGGCAAATTATTTTTCTAACCAGTTCATTCATATTTCCAAAGGAAATATTATCTCTCTTGGGCAAGCAATAAAACCAGCAGACAGTACAACAGCAGCAGGAGACACTCTTCAGAAATAATATGTGATGTCTGATCAAGTAGTATCACCAAACAAAGACAGATGGAAACTGATTAATTTTTATACTACACCATGGCAATATGGTCATTGCAGACTTCCCAAATTTCTCGATTATCCATATTGATTCAGTACTAAGAGCTAAAAGCAGGCTTTTTGTTTTTAAAGCAGTCTTATACTTTAAATATTAAAAATGTAACATGTAAGGATTAGGAAGAAATGTGAAGTCGGAATTTTAGGTCCTGGGAGGTGTGCTAGCTCCTTTCCATACATCACATTATTTAATCCTTACTATAAATCTTCAAAGTAGATGTTATTTTGCCTGCTAAACATGCAAGAGAATTAAAGATAAAAGATATTAAGCCTACACATTTAGTTATTTGAACCAAAGTTGTTACCCTCCAAAGAACATGGTCTTTCAAAAACATGGGCTGGATCCACTTTTTATGGTATAGTATTGGTCATCCTGTGGACCACATGAGCTCTCACTGTTTTCTCATTTTCAGGATCACAAGTTTTCACACTATCCTAAACCATGAATACAGAGAAGCTCATTGTGGTTAGTGTCCTCCACTAAAGAGATGTGAGCTCCTAGATTTCAGGAAAATGCATCAGGAATTAGTCCTGAAAGAATTCGAGCACCCACATACATATATATACTCAACCCAGGCAATCTATCCCAGTATCAGGCAAGACTGAGGTTAGCTGTTTAGCAATAAGTTCCCTTTCTCTCCATGTTTCCCTCCTCTACACTTCTCTTTGCCACTCACGACTGCCCCTGATATTCACTTTAACTGGATTTATATATTGTTGAGGAAAGCAGAAGAGAAAGCTCTTAAAGTTTGATTTGTCTGGATTTTTGTGTCTAACATTTTGGGGTCATGAATCCTTTTGAGAACATAGTGAGCTATTAATGTACATTCACAAATATACAGATACTCCAAATATAATTTCAATAATATCAATGATAATATATTTCAATGATATTATAATATAATTTCAAAATTATATTCACTAAAATGATTCCTTTTATCTCAGATTGACCTTCTTGAGCTATGTTTTGATGCTCTTTCGAATCATTATGGATCTTAGACATCAAAAAATAATGAAGTTTAATTTAGAGGAATATCACACACACACACACACACACTTGGAGAACTATCCAAACAATTCAGAACTTTGGAACTCAATAAGTAAATTCACTTGTTAGGATTTTTTGCTGACAGATTAGGAAATTCTGGATTTCCTTGGGGGAAGTAATGTTCTTTTATAACAACAAAAAAATAAATGCATATAATTCAATCTACATCTCAGTACTTAATAGTTGTATAAAAAGTAGTGATGTCAAAATAGTATTTTGATTGGAATTTTCACTTTCAATGGCTTTATATGTAGAAAATCTAAGTTGCTAGGTTCTATGGAAATATAATGCACAAAAACTTGTTTATATACTCAAGAACACAAAGATAAGGCTGAAGTTCAATACTCCTTAAAATGCCATCCTAGGTTTTAGAAGTTTAGAAACATTCACAAGTAATATAATCAAGAAAGTGGTTGCTTCACTTTTGTAATGAATTGTAAAACAAAAACAAAAACAAAAAAACCTCCACTCAGAAAAAAATTCCAATTATCTAAAACAAACTCCAAAGACATAAAAATACAATTCCAAAAGAAATAAACCACTATACCTACATTACAATATAAACCTTAGTTCAAGATCATTTGTTCTTAGATGAACAGATAGTTTTCTAGTCAAAGTAAATATCTCTCTTAAGGTGGCATGTTTCTTAAAAATAGTACTGGAGAGAGGAGGAGTGAAGATGGTGGAGGAGTGGCAGGCTGAGAGGACATCAGGTAGCAGGAGTTCAGTTAGATAGTTATCAAACAATTCAAAAAACTTACAAATCCAACAGGAGATAGAAGAGAGAAGAGCAACAATTCTAGGAACAGAAAATGGACCACTTTCTGAAAGATAGGACTTGTGGAGAACTGAATCCAAAGCAACAGGAAGATAGACCGTGGGGGGAGGGGCCAGCTCCTGGCAAGCGGCAGAGCAGCAGAGTACAAAATTAGAACTTTTAGACATCTGCTCCACTGAGGGACATCGCTCCAGAGGCAAAGCAGGGGTGGAGCCCTTGTGGGGACAGCATGGTCTCGTGTCACAAAAGGATTGGGGGTGTCTGAGTGTAGCAGAGCTTGCAGGTATTATAGCAGGGAAGCCGACTACCGAGACAGAGCAGAGGAGTGAGCTCTCACTTGGGGTTATGTTAAACTGTGGTCTGTGGCACAGGCAGACCACTGCTCTTTGAGCAGGGAGCCCACAAGTAGCAGATATGGGGAGACACCCTCCTGGAAGAGCAGCAGGGATCTGCTGGGTTTGGAGACTCCAAACAGGGCTGTATGCCAGAGACAGAAATGCTCAGTGACAGGTTGGGTGAGCTTGGAGCACAGACAGAGACCAGGGAGACGGGAGTGATTAGGCACTTTTCTCTGAGGGCACACTGAAGAGTGGGGCCCCAAGTTCTCAGGTCCTCCAGGCCAGAGATGGGGAGGCCACCATTTTCATTCCTGTCCTCCAGAACTCTACAGAAAGTCTTCAGGGAACAAAAGCTCCCAAGAGCGAACCAGAGCAGATTACTTACCCCAGCCCCTGGCAAGGATTGTGCAATTCCGCCTTGGGCAAAGACACTTGAGAATCACTACAACAGGCCCCTCCCCCAGAAGATCAGCAAGAAATCCAGCCAAGACCAAGCCCACTGATCAAGTAGAACAGCGGAACTCCAGAGATATGGGAAAGCAAAGCACGGAATTCATGGCTTTCTCCCCATGATTCCTTAGTTTTGCAAAGTTAATTAATTTTTTAATTTTATTTTTTTCTTATCCTAATGTTTTTAACTTTAAAAACTTTGGGTAACAACTTTTTCTAACAGATGAAAATATACCCTAAATTGAGCAGAGGGTTTGTTCTGCTTTGCAGACTGGAGAAATTCTCTCCACTTCCTTATTCTTTCTTTTCCCAACCAACTTATCTTATCAACTCCTATTTTAGAATTTTTTTAAAAATTTTCATCTTTACAGTCATATTCCATCTTTCCATTGTGTTTACCCTTATTTGTGTGTGTGTGTGTGTGTGTGTGTGTGTGTATTTCTTTAAAATTTGGGGAGGTAGTTTCTTCTAAGAGACCAAAATATTCCCAAAATCAAGTTGGTGTCTCTGTTCTACTCACCAGTCTAATATATATTTTTTCTTTTTTCTTTTATTTTTTTTTTAATTTTTTGAACTTCTTTTTACCCCTTTCTTCTCCCCATGATTTGGGGTCTCTTCTGATTTGGTTAAAGCCCATTTTTCAGGGGTCTTTGTCACCCTTTTAGTATTTTATTCTCTCACTCATATATTCTTACCTGGATAAAATGAAAAGGTTGAAAAACTCACCACAAAAAAAAAAAAAAAAAAAAAAAAAAAAAAAAAAAAAAAAAAAAAAAAAAAAAAAAAAAAAAAAAAAAAGAACAAGAGACAGCACCAAAGGCTAGGGACTTAATCAATATGGACATTGGTAATATATCAGATCTAGAGTTCAGAATGACAATTCTCAAGGAGCTAGCTGGGCTCAAAAAAGGCATGGAAAATATTAGAGAAACACTGTCTGGAGAAATAAAAGCCTTTTCTGGATAAATAAGAGAACTAAAATCTATCCAAGCTGAAATCAAAAAAGCTATTAATGAGGTGTAATAAAAAATGGAGGCTCTTACTGCTAGGATAAATGAGGCAGAAGAAAGAATTAGTGATATAGAAGACCAAATGATGGGGAATAAAGTTGAGCAAAAGAGAAAAAAACAACTACTGGACCACAAGGGGAGAATTTGAGATATAAGTGATACCATAAGATGAAACAATATTAAAATAATTGGGATTCTAGAGGAAGAAGAAAGAGAGAGGGGGGCAGAAGGAATATTGGAAATAGGAAATATTGAAAGGGGTCCACTAAGCAAATAGAGAACCTAAAGTAGAAGACCAGAAAGGAACAGAGACAATATACAGTAACAGTCACCTTACAGGCAATACAATGGCACTAAAGTCATATCTCTCAATAGTTACCCTAAATGTTAATGGGCTAAACCCCCCAATCAAAAGACACGGGGTATCAGAATGCATAAAAAAACAAAACCCATCAATATGCTGCCTACAAGAAACTCATTTTAGACCCGAAGACACCTCCAGATTTAAAGTGAGGGGGTGGAAAACAATTTATCATGCTAATGGACATCAAAAGAAAAGTGGGGTGGCAATCCTTATAACAGATGAATTAGGTTTTCAGCCAAAGACTATATTAAGAGAAGAGGAAGGACACTATATCATACTCAAAGGGTCTGTCCAACAAGAAGATCTAACAATTTTAAAAATCTATGCCCCTAACATGGGAGCAGCCAACTACATAAACCAATTAATAACAAAATCAAAGAAACACATGGACAATAATACAATAATAGTAGGGGACTTTAACACCCCCTCACCGAAACTGACAGATCATCCAAGCAAAAGATCAACAAGAAAATAAAGGCCTTAAATGACACACTAGACCAGAAGGACATCACAAATATATTCAGAATATTCCAACCCAAAGCAACAGAATACACATTCTTCTCTAGGGCACATGGGACATTCTCTAGAATAGATCACTTCCTAGGTCACAAATCAGGTCTCAACTGGTACCAAAAGATTGGGATCATTCCCTGCATATTTTCAGACCACAACTCTCTGAAGCTAGAACTCCATCACAAGAGGAAATTTGGAAAGAACCCAAATACATGGAGGCTAAAGAGCATCCTACTAAAAAATTGAAGGGGTCAACAAGGAAATTAAAGAAAAATTGAAAAAATTCATGGAAACAAATGATAATGAAAACACTGATAATGAAAACTGTTCAAAATCTGTGGGACACAGCAAAGGTGGTCCTTAGAAGAAAGTATATAGCCATACAAGCCTTTCTCAAGAAACAAAAAAAGTCTCAAATACACAACCTAACCCTACACCTAAAGGAGCTGGAGAAAGAATAGCAAAGAAAGCCTAAACCCAGCAGGAGAAGAGAAATCATAAAGATCAGAACAGAAATCAATGAAATAGAAACAACAACAACAACTACAAATAGAACAAATCAATGAAAGTAGTAGCTGGTTCTTTGAAAGAATTAATAAGATTGATAAATCCCTGGCCAGACTTATCAAAAAGAAAACAGAAAGGACCCAAATTAATAAAATCATGAATGAAAGAGGAGAAATCACAACCAACACCAAAGACATACCAACAATTATAAGAACATACTATGAGCAACTATACCAGCAAATTTGACAATCTGGAAGAAATAGAGGCATTCCTAGAGACATATAAACTACCATAACTGAACCAGGAAGAAATAGAAAACCTGAACAGACCCATAACCAGTAAGGAGATTGAAGCAGTCATCAAAAATCTCCCAACAAACAAGACCCCAGGGCCAGATGGCTTCCCAGGGGAATTCTACAAAATATTTAAAGAAGAATTAATACCTATTCTCCTGAAACTGTTCCAAAAAATAGAAATGGAAGGAAAACCTCCAAACTCATTTTATGAGGCCAGCATTACCTTGATCCCAAAACCAGACAAAGACACCATCAAAAAGAATTACAGACCAATATCTTTGATGAACACAGATGCAAAAATTCTCACCAAAATACTAGCCAATAGGATGCAACAGTACATTAAAAGGATTACTCATCACGACCAAGTGGGATTTATTCCTGGGCGGCAAGGTTGGTTCAACATCTGCAAATCAATCAATGTGACATGATACATTAATAAAAGAAAGAACAAGAACCATATGATACTCTCAATAGATGCTGAAAAAGCATTTGACAATTACAGCATCCTTTTTTTTTTTTACAGCATCCTTTCTTGATCAAAATTCTTCAACATGTAGGGATAGAAGGTACATATCTCAATATCATCAAAGCCATCTATGAAAAACCCACAGCGAATATCATTCTCAATGGGGAAAAACTGAGAGCTTTTCTAAGGTCAGAAACATAGCAGGGATGTCCATTATTACCACTGCTATTCAGCATAGTACTAGAAGTCCTAGCCTCAGCAATCAGACAACAAAAAGAAATTAAAGGCACCCAAATTGGCAAAGAAGAAGTCAAACTATCACTCTTTGCAGATGATATGATACTTTATGTGGGAAACCCAAAAGACACTACTCCAGAACTGCTAGAAGTCACACAGAAATTCAGTAAAGTGTCAGGATATAAAATCAATGCACAGAAATCAGCTGCATTTCTATACACAAACAACAAAACAGAAGAAAGAGAAATTAAGGAGTCAATCCCATTTACAATTGCACCCAAAACCATAAGATACCTAGGAATCAAGTTAGGAATAAACCTAACTTGAGAGGCAAAGATTCTATACTCAGAAAACTATAAAGTACTCATGAAAGAAATTGAGGAAGAAACAAAGAAATGGGAAAATGTCCCATGCTCATGGATTAGAAGAACAAATATTGTGAAAATGTCCTACTACTTAAAGCAATCAACACATTTAATGCAACCCCTATCAAAATACCACCCATTTTTTTTTTTCAAAGAAATGGAACAAATAATCCTAAAATTTATATGGAACCAGAAAAGACCCCGAATAGCCAGAGGAAGGTTGAAAAAGAAAGCCAAAGTTGGTGGCATCACAATTCCAGACTTCAAGCTCTATTACAAAGCTGTCATCATCAAGACGGTATAGTACTGGTACAAAAACAGACCCATAGGTCAATGGAACAGATTAGAAAGCCCAGAAATAGACCCTCAACTTTATGGTCAACTAATCTTTGACAAAGCAGGAAAGAATGTCCAATGGAAAAGACAGTTTCTTCAACAAATGGTGTTGGGAAAGTTAGACAGCCATAGGCAGAAGAATGAAACTGGACCATTTCCTTACACCACACACAAAAATAGACTCAAAATGGATGAAGGATCTCAATGGGAGACAGGAATCCATCAAAATCCTTGAGGAGAACACAGGCAGCAATCTCTTCTTAGAAACATCACCAAAGGCAAGGAAGCAAGGGCAAAAATGAACTACTGGGATTTCATCAAGATCAAAAGCTTTTGCACAGCAAAAGAAACAGTCAACAAAACCAAAAGACAACTGGCATAATGGAAGAAGGTATTTGCAAAAGACATATCAGATAAAGGGATAGTTCCAAATCTATAAGGAACTTATCAAACTCAACACCCAAAGAATAAAGAATCCAATCAAGAAATGGGCAGAGGACATGAACAGACATTTCTGCAAAGAAGACATCCAGATGGCCAACAGACACTAAAAAAGTACTCCATATCACATGGCATCAGGGAAATACGAATCAAAACCATGGTTAGATATCACCTCACAT
>PISX010038550.1:0-10108 GCA_004024625.1 Mellivora capensis
TTGCATCACATCAGTGTTGCTACCGGAACCGTATATGCCTCCAAATAACGACTCGGGAGTCCCCCAGCGGGCGTCAACGAGCCACACACTGAGCACACTTGGCTCAGGACGAGAGCGGCTGTTCTCCGTCAACGGTAACATACACGTGAGCGGGTTACAAAATGTGACAGTTACAGCCGCCTGGGAACGATGGCTTTAAAGTTTCCACAGTGTGCCTGTGTGTGTGTGCGTGTGCACATGCATACGGGTGTGTGCGTGCGTGTGTGCAGACATCAGGAGGCGGGAATGTGAGGCTTCCAGGGATGGCACTGCCTGCCTTTCTCTCTAGAAAAAAAAAAATATATATATATATGTATGTATATATATGGATTATTATGTTAAAATAAATAAGTATACATACATATATATAATTGTAAAAACTGGCAATGACCATTTTGCACATCTGAACACCAACTTTTAGGACCCGCTCAGTCTCTTCCAAGCCACACGGAACCCCCTGGGGAAGAGGTACCAAATTTGCTCTCACCTCACCTCCCACACATGTCAAGGCGAAGCCTAAAAAGAGGCATAGCACCTCAAGGGATATGCTTTCTTGCAATTCTCAACAGAACTCATCAACTGGATGTATTAATTTCCCTCCCTTCTCAATTAGAAGGCAGAAATGATCAGAATGGATTTTTTTTTAAGGAGGCTCCATGTCCAGTGTAGGGCTTGAACTCACGACCCTGAGATCAAGAGTCACATGCTCTACCTACTGAGCCAGCCTGGGGCCCCCAGCATGGACTTTTTTAAAAAGACTTGAGCTAAGTATATGCAATCTTCAAGAAACTCACTTCAAATATCGTCACACGGTATGTTAAAAGTGAAAGGATGGAAAATGTATGACCTGCAATCACTAAGAGAAAGAAGGCAGGAATGTCTCTGTTAGTATCAGACCAAGCAGCCTTCAGAGCAAAGAAAATTACTGAGGGTAAAGAGAATCGTTACATGATGATAAAAGAATTAATTCACCAAGAAGATGTGACAACCCTAAATGAATATGCACCGGATCACAGAGCTTCTGTGCACACGGGGTAGAGACTGGCAGACCTGGGCACGTGAACTGACAAATGCGCGACCGCGACTGGGGACTTCAGGACGCTCTCTCGGTAGTGAACACGGATCTGGACAGAAGGTCAAGGCCACAGAAGACCTGGATGACACATCACCTGAGGGACCTGACTCACGCTTACAAGGTGTTTTCCCCAACACTAGCAGGACACACATTCTTTCTGAGGAGACACGGAACATCTATTTACATAGACATATTCTGAACATAATAAAAAAAAAAACCCAAACAAAAAAACAACAACAAAATAGACCATATTCTGGTCCATAAAACAAAACTTAATGAACTTGTGTTTTTTGGCCATAATGGAATTAAGCCAGAAACAAACAGAAAGATCATCTCCAGACTTTAAAGAGATTAAATCATGGATTTCTAACTAATCCAAAGAGGAAGTCTAATGGGACATTGGGATATGCATTGAGTTGAATGAAAATAAAATTAAAACATGAAATATCTGTGGGACGTAGCCAAAGCAGCAACCGCGGGGAAATTTAACGCACTAAATACCATTTTATATAAATACTTCTGTTACAAATACTCAACACTTCTGCCGAGGCCTTGCTTTCTCGCAGTCTGCAGGGAAAGGAGACGTTCATTAGGTTAACCGAGGAGGTCCGCCAGAATTTGTTATCTACTTAACGCAACGCTCAAGGATGTGGGGAGAGTGCCCTCGGCCCCGCACGCCTGCCTGACCATGGCTATGGTCCCTAGTGCAAACCATCCAGGACCCTGAGAGGGCATGACTCACTTGGACGGCGGGGCGCACAGACGGGCTGTCCGAGGCCCAGAGCCTAGAACTGGGAACTCGTGAGGTACCAGCAGCCGTCTTAGAAGCACCGGGCAGCTGCTGCCGGCCTTCCTGACATGAATCTCCGCATCTCGATATCAGCTTCCCCTTTGCATCATCATTTCCCCTTCAAACACCAACATCCACTTTTCCAAGATCGATTTTCTCTTCTTCCCTCCCTGTCTTGACTCTATGCAAGAGAAAACCTTTTCCCATGTTCACGCTCTGCAGAGAGCAGGGTCCTATCCTCAACCCACACATGTGGTCCGGCAGACAGGGAAGCTGTGTCACTCTTTGCATGTAGGGTCCCTCCAGCCTCTGACCCAGGGAGCCCTTGTCAAGGTTCCCACTCAGATGCCCTCACGATTTCCACATCCCACCTAGAGCCACAGGCCTGAGAAGGCCCCAAGCAGGCAGAGTCCCAAGTACTTCTCAGCCTCCATCACCCGACTGTCCTCCGAACGAGGTTTTCTCCCTTTCCTGGGATGCTCCAGGGTCCAGCTGATCTTGCCTCGCGTGTACTCTCTGTCGTCCCACTGGGTGTGGGTGTCCTGGACAGGCCTGCTTCAAAACAGACCCACCCAAGTTCAAACCCTTATCTCAGCACTTACTTTGCACCTTTGGGAGAACCTCTTACCCTCTGCTCCCAAAGGTCAGTCGGGAGCAGCAATCCTCCCTGTATTGCTTGGGGGACTAGAAGAATTAACGTAGAGCACAGACTCCAGGAGCCAGGGGCTCCCCAGCCCAGCTCCTTCTCCCAGGCCTCTGAACACAAAACCTTCGAGATCTAAAGAATGCTCGCCCAGGAGGGCAGTTCGTGCGGGAAGGTCAGGAACGGACGGTGTTCGTTTCCCCTCGTGGCTCACCAGGTAGACGCTCACCTTCTGGACCCACTCAGAAGACTGTGTGCTAGGATAACCACAGGCTGTGATGTCCAGACCCCAACGCCCTTGCGAGTGGAAAGAAGTATTGTCGGTTAATAGCTAGGATGACGGGCATGAACCAGGACCGACTGACGAACCCGCGGAGTCCGCTCCAGCTTGTAGGAGCTGTCGGAACAAAGGCTGGCTGTCAACCCAGCCTCCCTCCCATCTTGGAAAAGCTCAGTCGTGTTCCAGCTATGGGCGGCCAGAGCTAAGTTCTCCACGCACAAGAAGCTCCCATCTGCGCAGCTGGGACTGCACCTGTAGGAAGAGGAGTCCTTTCCAAGTCCACCGAGTCAGTAAACAAACAGACCCCACTGGGTATGAGAACAAAGTGGCCAACAGGTTGGCTCACTCAGGAGTCCACATAGCTGCCGTCCTGGGCCCCCTCCAGGCAGAGGGGGCCCCCCTTCCTCCTTACATCACAGGGGATGAGCATAATGAGCGTCGGGGAGTAATCAGCGGATGACACACTGCCCCCGAGGGATGACGGGGTAACAGCAGAACAGCAAAGCCCCAGAGAATTTCGAAACGTGGCTTTATAAGCTTCACGAGGCGACAAGCTGAGCCAGAAGCACTCAGAGGCGGGCGCCGGACCCGAGCCAGCTCTCTGATGCCGGGGCCAACGGTGTGCGAGCGCACGGCGTGGGGAGCACAGATACGGATCTCTTCTCTCAGCGAGAGTCTGCTGGTGCCCCGTGGGAGCAGAATTAATTAGGAGCGGAGAGAAAAGTCCGCAGGGAATTCGAGAGCCCTCCTCCCCCTGGCTGTTGCGGCAGGAACCTCCACCAGTGACGCGGCGCCCACTCCGTCCACGGCCAGGCTACTCATGGCGCTTCCTTCTGTGGCCTCAGATGGACTGTGGAGACCCTGCTGCCTGTTTCCCAGAGTGTGCCCCGTGGTATCAGTGCCACAGGTGGGACATAGGAGGAGTAGCTGCTCCCACAGACTCACAGGGACCACCACCAGGGACCACCGTCTAAGGGACAGGAGGCAGAGGGGACACAGCTCTTCCTGCAGGGGCTTATGCCAAGGAAAGCGGAGGAGCCCAGAGCCGTCCTTCCGTGGGGAAGCTTTCTAGCACTGCCCCCGGGGTCGTGGGCGAATGCCCCAGGCCGCCCCCCACCCCGTGAAGGAAGGCCCTAAAAGGAGTAGGGCTGTAGGGGTGGGGGAGAGGCAGGGGAGGTAAGCGGGTGAGGGGACCACAAGGAAATGCCGCCAAGGTCTCCAGCGTGGGCACCTCGCTTGCCCCGAGTCCCCAGGGACTTGCATACGGCCCACGGGGCCTCCCAAGGCCCGCGGAAGCCAGTGGTCTGTTGCGGCTCCGCAGAGGCCCGCTGAGACTCTCCTTGTCTTGTCCAGACAAAAGGCTCTCGCGGGAGCTCCACCCAGACAAGAGGTGGCTGCCGTGGCCGCGACGTCCCTCAAGGTGTGAGGGACGCCTCTGTGATCTGATTCCGCGCGTTTGACGCCTGTTCACACGTATCAGGTGAGACCCGCCGGGCTCTCGTGGGACCACGCGCTGTCTCTTCGTCAGCAAACCGGTGCGCGCGTCTGCCCAGCCCACGACTCTGTCCACTCGCGGTCGGAGGGCCTGTCTCTGCGGCTGTCCGAGCGGACACGGCGGGAGGACACGCCTGCCGCCGCCATCCGAGGGCCCGCCCCAAACCCAAGCACCTGGCCTCTTGTGCCACCTTGTGGGATGAAGCCCGCACGGTGTCAGCCTTACCCTGCTCCTTGCGACGAAGACGGCCACGGGGCAGAACTCACAGAACAGGGTGGGTCCGAGAAATGCCCACAAGGGAACAAATCTGCCTACATCTGTTCAACACATTTAGATCTTTATATCCACCCGTCAGAATTAGCTTGTAAATGCTCTAGACCCCAGAGCTGTTTCCCCATCTGGGCCACGGTATTCAAACCTACTGATTTCGTGCCAATGTGTGTGCTCTGTGAAAGGCTCGGAGAAGCAATCACTCGGCCCCAATTCGAGCCATTGTCCTTGATGCCGACCAGACTCAGAAGTCACTCCATCTGTTGACAATTTACTCGGAACACAGAGAAACTTCAACCAAAGTCGTGTTTGTTAATTGTTGGACCAGTCATTGTTTCTGTAGGACGGGCTCTGCGCTCTCTAACCAGCCCCGGGAGACCATTTTCAGGTTTTCCCAACACAACACAAACTTTAAGTTAGAGGGAGGCTTTAATGGTTTAATTATACAAACCATCAGATACCTCACCCCCGACTTCGGACAAATGTAACGCTGTTGGTGAATTATGATCACACAGGCCGTCATGTAGTGCCTGTTAGGCTTATAGACAGCCTGTGTGGGAGAGTCCATATTAATTCGTCATGTTACACGTTGTATGTTCCATTACATGTTACTGGGTTGACTCTTGAACGCTGCCTCTTAAAAACCCCCAGTGAAGAAAGTGTGTGTGAGTGTGTGTTCCCGTGAGTGTGTGTGTGTGCACGCAGGGAGTGTGAGTGTGTGTTCCCGTGAGTGTGTGTGTGTGCACGCAGGGAGTGTGAGTGTGTGTTCCCGTGAGTGTGTGTGTGTGCACGCAGGGAGTGTGAGTGTGTGTTCCCGTGAGTGTGTGTGTGTGCACGCAGGGAGGAGAAGTAAAATGTCACCAGAGACATGGTCATGACTATGGGGACAAGCAGGAAGAAATAAGGAAAGATCTCAAAAATTAAAAATGACAGAGGACCATGGGACAGCTTTTAAAGTGGAACTAAGCTTCATGAGTGATCGGAAGCTTTTAAGAAATGTGAGCTCGAGCATTGGCGGAGGACCGAGCGTTATCCTGCCATGACAGGATAAAAATGCCTTAAACTGCAGGGCGAGGAGGAGACATTGCCAAGGAGAGTGGAACTGGGATCCAGGAAATTAAGAGCACAACACGCCCCCGATGTGTCAGCTAAGACTGGGAGGCGGCGTAGTTGATTATAAATTCAGTATCAATAGCCCTTCAATAAAAGTAATGTGGCCATGAATTACATGTTATATATACTACATGTAATTATCTAATTTATATATACTATATGTAATTATGAACTGTAGTAATAAGGGGACCGTATGTAAAGACGGTCACAGTCCCTCCGTGTGCGTGGAGGGTCCCAGGAATCCAAGGAGATGAAGGGGATGCCCGTGCGGCCCTAGTGAGCAGAGGGAAGAGAAGCCAAGCATAAGAGAGTAATGGAGGGGCCCAGTGGTCACCCAACCAGGGGCCAAACAAAGAGTGGGAGCATTGGCGGTTGAACAAAACTCAAGGAGAACGTGGAGGTGCAGATGGGGTGACTGTCCTCGCCCAGGGTGGCTGCTGTGCTCATCGTGTCTCCGTCTGCCGGGTCTGGGGCTACCACGTCCAAGCACGAGCACTCGTTCGACTCCGAAGGTGCAAACATTCCAGAGCGCCAGAGCCATTGTCAGGATGCCTTTCACAAAGGGCTCCCAGGGGCATGTCCCAGCCAAAGCAGCTCGACTGTGGGGGTCTACGACCGGGTCATGAGCGGCCCGTGGAACCTGGGGTTGAAGCCTAGAAGAGACAAGTACAAACAGGGATGTGTGGGGCACGTGGGGACAGTCTTTAAATTTGTGAAGAGCTGTCCTCTAGAACAGGGATTTAGTCCTGTTTTATGAGTCACCAACAGGACTTATATTTCAAGTAAAGAGTTGACAGTCAGTGGAGGAGACATGAGCGAAGAAGGAGCTATCTGTCACAGTGTGTTACGCCCTGTGGACCGAGTGCTCCCCCTCTCCAGGGGGTTTCGGTGGAGAAAGGCATTGGAGCCCCTGTCCTAGCCCTTCTCTAAACACCGTAAGACCTTGGGCAAGTCATTTATATCCCACTGTCGTAATGTGTGTCCAGGTCATTGCGAATAATGTATCTGGAAGTGTTTCCCAAATGTAGAGACGCAACAATGTAGGTATTGTTTTGTGGCTATGGAATTAGGAGTAGTTGCATCGATTCGCTTCAATTAAAGGTCCCTTTCAATCTCCAGAGTCTATGACTTGCAAGGCAGTGCGAAGCTAAGCTGCCGTCCCGCACAGGTAGAATTATCACATCTTCCACGATATGGAGTCTAAGTAGTCCCCGTGTTTCTGCTTCCCATCTGCGAGTCACGCACAGATATGGAACCTCAGCTGTGTGCCCATCTCTGGCGTGAAGAGGACTTATGACATTCAATCATCACTCAAAGACTCACTCCCAAAAAGATAGGTAAGGAGATTTCAGGAGTCCGCTGGCCTCCCCCACTTACTCCACTTCCCATCCCTCAAAGGTCGCCAGAGGTCCCAGAGTCCTGAGAGCTCCACCTGCCTCTGACACAAGAACTGGTATGTTCTGGAAAGCCCTGACCAAGTTGTACAACCAACTTGATTTCTTCTTCTCTAAGAGGAGGTGACTACCTCTGCCCTTCCCACCTCCTTGGGCTATTATGAGGATCAAGTGATTCAATAATAAAAACATTCTTTAATTTAGTAATCACTGAAGAACTTTCAAAATCCCCCATGCTCCTGTACTAAAGCACTTCCTAAACATTAGCTTCTAATTCTCAAATATCTCTGTTATGTTTAATTTGATGTATTAACTTGACTGGAACACAGGGTGTCCAGACATTTGGTCAGACATTACTGTTTGTGTTCCTGTGAGAGCATTGTGAATTAGTTTAGCATTTAAATTGGTAGACTGAGTGAAGTAGCTCTCCCTCCCCAGTGTGGGTGGGCCTCATCTAAGCAGTTGAAGGCATGAATAAAACAGAAAAGCTGACCCACTCCCAAGGAAGAAGGAGTGCCTCCTGCCTGTATACCTTTAAAGTGAAACATCAGCTCTTTCTTGCTTTCACGTCTGAACTGAAACACCAGCTCTTCCCAAATCCTAAGCTGGCACACCTTTGCACTAGAACTAAACCATCGGTCTTCTGGGTCTCCCGCTACCAACTCATCCTGCAGATCTTGGGACCTATCGGCCTCCATAATTATGTGGTGCGATTCCTTATAACAAGCCCCGTTATGTGTGTGTTCACACGCGTGCCCTCCTGGTTCCGTTGTTATGGAGAACCCTGACTAGAACATTCTGCTGTAACAGTATCGCTCCTCCACTGACACAGGAAGAAGCAGAATCCGTCCCAGGACGTGAAAATAGCAGGACCGGGATGTAGATGTGACTCCAGCTCCACGACCTCGTCCTCTCCCACATTGCCCCCTTCTTATACCTATTGTTACCACCCTTGGACAAAGCCAGGAAGGATCTTCGGGGAAAGGGGGGTGAAGAGAGGAATGCCCACACCCCGCAGAGGAACAAATCCTGTATCTTCGGGAGCCCACCCGAGAAACCGGGTCGACGGGACTGCGGTGAAAGGAGCATGAGTGCTGGCTGGGTGTCAGAGTGGTAACGAGCCGTCCCGACAGCTGACAGGGCTGGGAGGGTGTTATCGCCCAGCAGGGCGTCTTCCTGGAGAGCCAAGTTCATCAACAGATTGTTATCAGGACACAAATCTGCTTGCAGAGATATTTTTGTGGCGTTTAATTCTACAAAGAAAACACTGCTGCTTGTTAACACAAAAGAGGGACCTAAAATACTCAGGAATGTTGCACGTGGGGCAGCCCCCAGAGCCACTTGAAAAGTAGATGAATGGGGCACCTGGGTGGCTCAGTCGATTAAAGCCTCTGCCTTTGGCTCTGGTCGTGACCCCAGGGTCCTGGGATGGAGCCCCACACCGGGCTCTCTGCTCAGTGGGGAGCTTGCTTCTCCCTCTCCCTTTCCCTCTCTCTCTCTCTCTCTCTTTCTCATGAATAAATAAATAAAATCAGAAAAAAAGAAAAGGAGATGAATGACTTGACCTGACCATGAATCCCGGAACTCTGGGAATGGGGTCTGTCTGGGATGAGTGTATTTCGGATTCCGTTCACGGTTCACTGTGCAAAGTCTGAGGCCGGTGCAGCACAGGCCTGGGGGAGGTCTCATCACTCCACCATGTGGTTCTGGCACCAAAATTCCAAGTGCCACCATTTTGCACGACATACTGGCGAAACCAAGGAAACAGGGTGAGGGTCCCCCCAGCCCTCGGTGTCTCAGGAAATGTGGGTAACTGCATGATCGCGCACCGGCCCTCCTGTTTTTCTCTGTCCCACCTGAGGATGAGACAGTGGTCCCCTTGCATGAACTGGCGCAGCTGAGGAGACGCACGCTCTCCTGCCGATTTCATTTGTCTGATCACGAACGCCCTTCAAACACTGAGGAGATGATAACGCTCATGGTCATTTCCTAGCCTGTCATCCCTTAGATCAGTACCGATGGCCTGTTATTTTGGAAATATCTCCAAAGTTCTCCAGCATTGTGCTCAGGAAAATCACAAAAGAGGAAGATAAACATGTCTGTGCTTATGTGGGTTCCTGAGATTGGCTCATCCGTGTTTCCTTCTCTTTCGCTTATAATGTTGCCTACTTTCTTTCTTCAATGGTGTTTCTTCCTTTTTAAATCATCTCTAACTCGTGACCTCTATCCCACAGCAAAGCCTCATTCTCACCATGAACCTACCATGTCACTAGATGCTCTAAGCAACATGTCCGTATCGCTTTGTAAAAACAAGAAGTGTGTTAAAGAGAAGAAATAATCTTTCCCCAGTTTCACACTCTACAGTTTTTTCTGGAAAGTTTTATCATTTTCTTGTGCATCCTTCTATAAAGAGTCTACAAATACATGTTTTATATATTTACACATACATGGATGAATGTAAACATAAAAAATTGCCAGTATACATGGTAGAAGCTTGAATCACCCTTTTTTCTCTAAAATTCAAGTTTCATTTGAACTGTTTCCCTTCTACAGTTTTAACTATTTATAGTATTTACAGTTCTGCTTCCCTATTTTTTTAATCTGCTCAATATTCCAACGTGTGGAAATATCATATTTATTTAACCAACTGAATTAAATAATGAAAGTGGTTCCGATTTTGGACAGATCCACATAATGCTGCACATCCCTCCCTTCGTGTATGTTGACATTTCCCACTTGAGTAATTCCAGGAGGTACATTTCTATAACTTCAATTGTCATAATATTTCCATTTCTACACAAATAGTGACCCAGTCCATGATCGGTGGACGCAAGCGTCTGCGTCCTCACCCCCCGAAACATAGGACACCATCGCTCGCTTCAATCCATCCATCCACTTGGTCCATTTGATCTCATTCGTTCACTACTGGGAAGCTGGGGCTTCTTTTCTGATACTGCTCGGCCTCTTGTTTTCTTCTCTGTTCATTTCCTTGGTCTATTTTGGAACTAC
>PISX010038551.1:0-10112 GCA_004024625.1 Mellivora capensis
AACTAAAAACCAAAAAAAAAACTAATTTGCAGTTGGTTAGACAAAAGACTTCTTTCCATAAGTTTTATTATTAATAAAACTAAAAACTAAGTATTAATTCTCTTTTGTGATTATTCTATTCTTAAAACTGGCAAAATCATTATATGCATTAAATAATAGGAATGATATAGAGATTTATTTATTAAATAAAGGCATATCTTGGAGATATCATGGGCTTAGTTCCAGATCACCACAATAAAATTAGTATCACAATAAAGTGAATCAAACGACATTTTTGGTTTCCTAGTGTATATAAATGTTGTGTTCATATTATACTATAGTCTACTGTGTGTAATAGCACTATGTTGAAAAACTATACATACTTTGAAAGATACTCTAATGCTAAAAAATGATATCATCTGAACTTTCAGCATCTGAAGTTTTGCTGGTAGAGGGTTTTGCCTTGATGGATGGCTGCTAATTGATCAGGGTGGTGGTTGCTGAGGGCTGGGATGGCTGTGGCAATTTCTTAAAGACTACAATGAATTTTGCCACATGGATAGAGTCTTTGACAAATGATTTCTTGTAGCATGTGATGCTGTTTGATAGCATTTTAGAACAGAACTTTTTTGAAATTTGAAGTCCATCTCTCAAACCCTGTAGCTGCTTTATCAACTAAATTTATGTACAATTCTGAACTATTTGTCATTTCAACAATCTGCATCTCAAGAAACCACTTTCTTTGCTCATCCATTAGAAGCAATTCTTCATATGTGAAAACTTTGTCATGAGATTGCATCAATTCAGTCACATCTTCAGGTTCCACTTCTCGTTGTCTTCCTGTCCCTACCACTTCTGCTGTGACTTCCTCCACTGAAATGTTGAACCCCTCAAAGTCATCCATAGGGTTGGAATTAACTTCTTCCAAAGTCCTGTTCATGTTGACATTTTGACCTCTTCCCATGAATCATATATGTTTTTAATGGCATCTAGAATGGTGATTTCTTTCCAGAAGATTTTCAGTTGACTTTGACCTG
Organism: Mellivora capensis; assembly: GCA_004024625.1. Classification (NCBI taxonomy): domain Eukaryota; kingdom Metazoa; phylum Chordata; class Mammalia; order Carnivora; family Mustelidae; genus Mellivora; species Mellivora capensis. The sequence continues at coordinate 1,017 of PISX010038551.1, forward strand.
ATCCATAAGAGGAATCACTAGCTGGCAATCATAACCTTCTCAACTGTTTTTCTCAAGACTTGAAGTCAAAGCTACTCTTGATGCATGGACTACCAAATGGATGTTGTATTATGAGGCATAAAAATATCATTTACCCCATTGTATATCTCCATCAAAGCTCTTGAGTGATAAAGTACAATATTTTGAAAGGATTCCTTTTTTTTTTTTTCCCTGAGCAGTAGGTCTCAGCAGTAGGCTTAAAATATTTAAGTAAACCATGTAAACAGATGTGCTGTCATCCAGGCTTTGTTCCATTTCTAGAGCACTGGCAGAATAGATACAGCATAATTCTTAAGGGACCTAAAGATTTTTGGTATGGTATTGGTTGCACTTGTTTTTCAGCTCCATTAGCCCTCTAATAAGAGTCAGCCTGTCCTTTGAAGTTTTGAAGCCAGGCATTGACTTCTCTCTAGCTGTGAAAGTCCTAGATGGCATCTTCTTCCAATAGAAGGCTATTTTGTCTACATTGAAAATCCATTGTTTAGTATAGCCACCTTCCTTTAGCTAGATCTTTTGAATAACTTGCACAATTATGTTATGGACATGGCTTCTTTCCTTAAACCTCATGAACCAATTTCTGCTAGCTTCCAACTTTTCTTCAGCTTCCTCTATCAGCCTTCACAGAATAGAAGAGAGTTAGGGCTTTGCTTTGAATAAGGCTTTGGCTTAAATGAATGTTATGGTTGGTTTGATTTTTTATCCAGACCACTGTAACTTTCTTCATATCAGCAATAAGGCTATTTTACTTTATTATCATTCATGTGTTCACTGTAGTAGTAGTTTTAATTGCCTTCAAGAACTTTTCCTTTGTATTCCCAACCTGGCTGTTTGGTCTTTCTCAACTTTAGACATACCTTCTTCACTAGGCTTTATCATTTCTAGCTTTTGATTTAAAGTTAGAGATCTGTAATTCCCTCTTTCACTCAGACACTTAGAGGTCATTGCCGGGTTATAAAATGACCTAATTTCCAATAGTTATGTCTCAAGACATAGGAAGACCTGAGGAGAGGAAGAAAGACAAGGGGACAGACAGTCAGTAGAGCAGCCTAATGCACACAACATTTATTAAGTTTGCCATCCTATATGGGCATGGTTCAAGAGTGTCCCCCCAAAATTACAATAGTAACATAAAAATAATAGATCATAGATCACCATAACCAGTATAATAACCATGAAAATATTTGAAATACTGTGAGAATAATCAAGATGTGACACAGAGACAAGTGAACTAATGCTATTGAAAAATGGTACTTGATAGACTTATTCAACACGGGGTTGCCATAAACCTTCAGATTTTAAAAATCACAGTATCTGTGAAATGCAGTAAAGTGAAGTGCAATAAAAAGTATACCTGTAGTTTGATATAATGAAAGGTAGCATCTACAGAGACTTGCATTTATTATATGACTTTCATACATGACTATCATTTATGACTTTTGACATCTGATGTGTTTACTCTAACAAAAGTCATGATCTCTCCTTTCACCTTGAGAAACTGAGATGTACATTTTTCAGATAAAGAACTCTTACCTATATTAAAACAGATAACGCAAAGTGTTTGTCAGATAGCCAACACATTGTATGTTCTCAGATAGTTCCACTTCCTACTGAAAATTATTCTCCTAATGGATTCATATGACTGAAAGTCAAGGAAAGGGAAAGAAAAAAAAAAGTTTCACAATCCGAACAGTCTCTCACCTATTATTCTTAAAAATCTCGCCATAGATTAAGAACTTAAACTAAACCTTAGTTTGACATATCCAATGACAAGCTGAACAGAAAAAGAAACGGGTAAACTTATGAGGGATGCAAAATAGAAATTACTTGTATTTCTATAGTATATTTCTTTGAAGGTACTCAAGGCAATTGATGAAAAAGATATGACAATAAATCTGAACCAATTTTCTCTCAGAGACCAAATTTGAGAACTGGGAATACAAAGCATTCACCGATATATTGTGGTATTTGCTGAGGCCATTTATTAACATGTGATCTGATCCTGACACAATGCAATTGTAAGCAGGATTGGTATATTTGTCTGTTGATTCAATCCTCACATTCCAAGGCTTGTTTAAGCCCCTTTTTCCACGAAACCCTCTTGAAATGCTTCAACCCAAGCGCCTCTATTCTCTCTTAGAAGGTCTGTTGGACTTCAGTGAGTTAAATCCTCCTTCATATTTTATTTTATTTATTTTTAAATTTTTATTAATATATAATGTATTATTAGCCCCAGGTGTACAGGTCTGTGAATCATCAGGCTTACTCACTTCACAGCAAAACCTCCTTCATATTTTAGAATGAAATAACTGACAACCACTTTGCTATCAGACCCACCAATGTGGCCATCACCAAGATGGATGTCAGCAACGTGGCCATGGTGATGGAACCCAACTGCCTGCACTACCCATTGGAGGACCCGTGCGTCATCTTCGAGAACACACACAAGGAGATGTCGTTCCTCTCATGCTCATCCAGCATCTCGGCACCAGCTTCATGGAGGGCGTGCTATAGCACAGGGACCCAAGGACTGAGGGTGGGGACAGAGCAGCTTTTCTTATTGTTATTTTGTTTGGGGATGCACCCGCCTCCTCAGTCTTTTCTTGCTAGAACACAAGAGACTTTTTGTTTGATTATGAAGTTAATTTTATGCATCAGTTTGACTGGGTCATGTGGTGCTCAGCTATATAAACGTTATTCTGGATGTGTCTACTAGGGTGTTTCCGGGTACAATTAACATTTGAATTAATAGACTGAACAAAGCAGACTGTCTTCCTCAACTGGGAGGAGGGTTTCATTCAATCCAATGCAGGCTTAAGTAGAACAAAAATTTTGAGCAAGAAATTTTGCTCTCTGCTATTGGTCTTGAGCTAGAATATTGGACTTCTGGTTTTTAGAGCTTCAGACTACAGATATTGGGACTTCTCAGCTTCCATAATTGTGATCCAATTTCTTATAATAAATCCCTTTATATGTATCTTCATAATTCTACTTCTCTAGAGAACTCTGACTGATACAGTACTCAATGGAGAATGACATTTTGAAAGCCCAAGTCTTCTAAGAGAGAGGGAACAATAGAAGGAAAGAGGGGCAGGAGGAAAAAAAAATTGCTTTTTAGGCTGCTTTATTTAAAAGAAAATCTGGTATTGACTTGATCCAGTAAAATTAAGTCTATTGTTTCAGTGCATTTGTAGAACTCCAAAGAATTAGGGAAAAAAATCAGTTTGTTCCAGATGTGCCAAAGCAAGTAAATTGGGCAGTCTTAATCCAAATGTATAATCTAAAAGTAAAAATAAAAAAAAATTTTTTATATCCTCTCTGACACTCTGACTTCTTACCATTTTCTGCCTTAGTCTTCCTGTAAAAGAATAAGGGAAATACATAAATATTCTTAGCATTTCATATTGTAAGATCCCTATATTTTAAAATAATGTGACAAAAGGAAAAACAAAACAAAACAACAACAACAAATAGAGCATTAAAAGACCTCTCTGGAAAGAGGGATGTCAAGATTAAGTTTAAGTATGGCTTAGACGTGAGATATTTTCATTCAGTTGTGAAATTGTTCACAATTAACAATGTTGCCTTACAAATCATTTACTTCTTGTGTCTATCAATTCTTATTCTATACCAATATTTGTGATTTAGATCAACAGAATTAAAACAGCATTTTGCATACCCTTTACACGATGTGTGGGGAGTTTTGAGGGAATAACAATGCCTTTTTTAACCCACTCTACTGCTGTTCTGTCTGAGAAGACAAGGACCTGTGAGGAAAGACTTAATGCTTTTCCTTTTTGTCCTTCCACAATTTCTCTTCTCATTTAAATTGAAAGACATGGGGGGGTTTCTGGTAGCTCACGTGGTAAAATGTCTGGCTTCAGCCCAGGTCATGATCTTAGGGTCCTGGCATAGAGCCCTGAAAATCAGCCTCCCCACTCAGTGGGGAGTCTGCTTGGCCCTCTCCCTGCTCATGCTCTCTCTCCCTCTCTCTAATAAATAAAATCTTAAAACAAAAAAAGGAGACATGAATCTAATCATATCAAAACTTACAGTGCATTGTCTCCTGAGGGTGCGCTGAATCTGACAGTTTCACCAGATCTTTAATCAAGTCACCAAAACTCATCTCCTCCAAATCTTTAAGATATGCATTTGCAATGTTTTTGTTATGTAATTGTTTTTAATCAAAGTTTATAATTTTATTGTTTTAATCAGTTTAATATTACAGTTTTGTACACAATTTTTTAATGAAAAGGATCATCAATGGGTGAAACTGTGAAAGGACAGAATGATAGCAGATTTATAGGGGAGAAGACCAACTGTCATTATTTGAACCAAATGAAATCTTTGTATTTCTAAAAGGGGTGAAATCACCTTTGTCCTTCCAACAATATGCTATGTAAAGCACCTCACACAACTTTTTCAGTATGCTTGCCAGAACACTTTCCTCCATTTTAGCCTAGATCATGTTTAAATTCATTAGGTAATACAGGGAATAGAAGAACAAGCTAAAAAATACTTCAAAGAAGCAAACTGACAAATTGAGAATGTGGATCACTCTAGAGGGTAACTGATTCTATTTCTGTGAAGAATTGGTAGCATAAAGAAGGAAAAAGAAAGAGGAACATCTATAATTAAAAAGATTTAAGAGCTATAACACCAATAGTATGTGTAATCCTAGGGGGATCTTGTTTTGAATAAAATAACTTCAAAAATGTATTTAGAGAAATGGAAATTTGACTATAAATTATCAGATGATGCCAAGGACTTACCAATAATTTGTCAGGTAGGATAATGGTTATAATAGAAAAGTGTACATTATAACACATACTGAAATAGAGCATGATTTCTGGTGTTTGTTTTATGATGGCTCAAAAAGGAGAAAAATAGGGTTAACTGAAGTAAAACCCAAATAATTGTTGAATCTGGAAACTTATTGTACTCTTCTCTTGAGTTTAGCATATATTTGAATATTTTTCTAACAAAATAAACTGAAAATTTTAGGGTATCAATATCTACAGTACTACGGAAACCTATCATTTGTAACTAAATATGATAAAATTTTACATTCTAACCTAATGTGTAATGGGCACATAGTTTTTCATAATTACCTTGAAAAGCACACAAAATTTTTTTTTAGGTTTACAAAAATATTTTTTTAAGAATAGAGTGTCAATGACATGAAATTATGGTATCTGATCCATTTGGATACCATACCTATTAAAAAAAAAACAGTTACTATGGCTGAAAATGTTCTAGGGCTATGTGTTTATTTACTTATATATTAGTTAATTGATCTGACATCCAGAGTTTTATTCCTGGAGTCTGAACTATTTATCCACCATCTTTGAGACATCCTATTGATTGTTTACATAACACTTTACAGCAGAATATTTTTATTCTTGTTTCAGTTTCCTAGGTGCACTTAACATCATAAATTTCTTGCTTCCTACAGTATGCTATACAAACATACTTAATAATTTTCAAGTGGAAATTGGAGTTATGGGTTATCAATTTACTTGTAAAATGTTCTTTCCTCTGGTGGAAAAATGGAATTTCAAATTTGGTATACATTGGACAAACTGCATAGTAAAATGCTTTACTTATAAGAGTTTGCTCTTAAATATATGTTGTTGAGTAGGTACCATGTATGAAATTACAAGATTTCAGCCAGCAGATGGCAAGACATAGGGCTAGGTACAGAATCAAAATATAAGTTCCAAGTTTTATTACAATGAAATGCCATTTCTTGGAGAGCAAATGCAAGTAAAAATATTAAGAGTAAAATGGATTTTGTATTTGTAGTTATGGTACAGACTTGACCACAAATCTTTCAATTAAATAGCTGCTTCTGTATTAAGTCATTTTAGTAGCATGAAAGAAAAATTCAGTGAAAGATGTGTATGCCATTTTACATTGAAAATGTTTTTCTTGTACAATTTGAAAAGATTTATCACTTGAGAAGTATGCCAAATCTGGAATACGGAGAGCTGGTGTGCTTTTTTCCTATCAAAGTACAAAGCCACGGGATAAAGCAGTTAAGAAGGGGAGGGTGGGCCCATTAACATATTGACCTCACACTAGACTAGTAGTTTGACAGAATTAGTACTCAGGATTTGCATTTGTACAATTTGCTAAAAACAAAGTGTAAATCAAGCCTCAGAAACAGTAGGATCAGAAAATAAACAGATGTGTTGCAGCTTCTATGAAGTCCTCTCTTCCCTATGCTCAAAATCTACTCAAAGCCCAAATGGGGAGAGTCAAAATTCACAAATGAGGTTATTAGAGTGGCTCCAAAACCACCTAAGGAATGCTAAGACTTAAAAGGCCTGGCGGGCTTAAAACAAGCATGACACTATTTTCCATGAGACTCTTGTCCTCAGAAACTACAGCTGAGTCTTGACTTAGATATCATTAAATGGGGTGAAAAAAATACCATGAACAAAGAACATACTATTAAAATGGGGCTTATCTGTAGGTGAAGTAGGCTGTTTCTTCACAGTAAGAATTAGAGGGTTTTTAAAGGACTCTCATCACAAAAAGACCTATTTTTCTACACACTCTAATTCCCCCACCTCCTTGCCTACATATCAGATATACTGAACTTGTTGAAGTCCTGGTACATGTTATAATTTTTCTCTCAGGAATGCTGGTCCTTCCTTATCATCTACTATCTACCCTCTTATCCTTTAGTTGTTTTTGTTTTGTTTTGGTTTGGTTTTTTGGTCCCTAATTAGTCTCTCTCTACTTTCAACTTTCCCTTTCTTCACAAACATTAAGATATTGTCATGCTTTCTCCTTTCTAATGTTATGCTTAATCATCTTCACACTCTTCCAGTTAAAGTAAGGGGTACCCCAAGGCAAATGCTTAAATGTATACTAATTTATAGTATGCTTTAATGTATACTAATTTCATCTTCAGCTATCCTCAAGGAAATGCTATTCCTTGAATTGTCTTCTCTCAACTTTTCAAACATTTTCTCTATTGTTAATTCTTTTTTTAAAATATTTTATTTATTTATTTGAAAGGCAGAAATAACAAGTAGGCAGAGAGGCAGGCAGAGAGAGAGAGAGAGAGGTGGAAGCAGGCGCCCCGCTGAGCAGGGAGCCCAATTTGGGGCTCGATCCCAGGACCCTGAGATCATGACCTAAGCCGAAGGTAGAGGGTTAACCCACTGAGCCACTCAGGTGCCCCTGGTAATTCTTTCCAGCATATATAAATAAGGAAATCACTCCTGTCTACAAAACTCTTGACTGATCTCTATAGCCATTTAGCTTTTAGCCTGTGCTCCCTTACCTTCAAAGAGATTTTTTAAAAATCTGCACTATTCTATTTCACATTCATTGAAATTATCTCTCCTAAACCTCAATAAAATTTATAATGTATCAAGTTCCTGCATTGTGGATACACACCACAAAATATAGAAGGGGTAAATACTATTTGGATTCATTTTTGAAGATCCTTGAGATCTGTGTATATTACATCTCCATTACCCAGATAACATTTTATTAAAGTTTTTTTGTATGTGTATATGTCTCCCATTAGACCTTTAGGCTGCTAGAATAAAGGAACTATATTTTGATTTTATTTTTATCCTCAATTGTATAGTATGGTATTAATATTAGATAGGGATTTTCCTTTTATATATATTTTTTTCTTTTCTTTTGTCAATGAGTCACTTTACTGTTCTTACCTCATGATCATCCCATGGCCCTATATGACCTGGTCCTTGCTCCTCTCCAACTTTACCTTAGAAGTTCTAGTTTCATGGCCAGCTTTATTTTTTTTTTAAGATTTTATTTATTTGACAGAGAGAGATCACAAGCAGGCAGAGAGGCAGGCAGAGAGAGAGGGGGAAGCAGGCTCCCCGCTGAGCAGAAAGCCTGATGCAGGGCTCAATCCCAGGACCCTGAGATCATGATCTGAGCTGAAGGCAGAGGCTGAACCCACTGAGCCACCAAGGCGCCTCTCATGGCCAGCTTTATCCTATCTCAGATTTATCCTATCTCAGATCCTTTGCACTTGCTCTTGCCTCTGTCTGCCTTATCAAAGATCTTTGTGTTGTTAGTTTCTTATCACTTAGTCTCAGCTCCAATATTATTGTCTCCTCTTAAGGTCTCCCTATCTAAGGAACCACTTCTCCACTCTTTGTCACATTATCCCATTTTTGTTTTCTTTATAGAAACTTACTGTCCCTGAATTTGTTATTTGTTTACTTGTTCCATAAAAGAGCCTTGTCTGTTTTGTTCCCAGTATTTCCCCATTATGCTAAAAGGTGCCTGGCATGTGAAAGGAGCTTGACAAATATTTGCTAAGGAGCTAGCAAGGTGAGATCTGGATCAGATTCTTTCTCCAAATCTGCCTTTCTCTCAAAACACTGCCTTCTTTACTGTTAAAGATACAAAAGGAAAAAGTGAAAATTATTGCCACTCTCTAAGTCTTTTTGGGTCTGTACATGTGTCATTTTGGATCTTCCAGATGTTGACACCAAGATAGAATTAGATGTGCAAGGAATTTCCTCAGAGAAACATCGGTGAGAAATAAAGCCTCCAGTGTGGTGATCTACAGAACAAAAAGCCTAAAGACATAGATGAAATCTTCATATCACACCCAGCTCAATAATTCCATTATTTAAGAGAGAGAGGGAGATAAAAGGGGTCAAGAGCCCCCAAAGAGGTGACCGAGGACTAAAGAGCAAGGGAAGTTGAAAGATCGTTCTAGTCCTTCAAACTTAAATGTACATTTTCCTTTTCTGTGATGCTTAGCACACTTTTATACCTCTATAATGAATGTTATCTGTGTATATTTCTAAAGCAGCTATAATGTACTAAAAAGAAGCAATGAGATCATATCAATATTTGGATCCTCTAGAGTTTTTAGCACATTATAATGTAACCAAATAGAAGTGTTAAGGGGAAAAAGGATGAAAAGTGTCCACGTCTATCATTCATCTTGTTAATATTAAAACACCTAAAATAAAACATGAAGGTCTTTAGGCTGAAAAGGTACAGAAATTACATGAAAGGGACAGTGTATTGCACACTTTATGGAGTGTCTGC
>PISX010038552.1:0-10112 GCA_004024625.1 Mellivora capensis
TGTGGAAAGAACCAAGATGCCCTTCAACAGACGAATGGATAAAGAAGATGTGGTCCATATACACTATGGAGTATTATGCCTCCATCAGAAAGGATGAATACCAGACTTTTGTAGCAACATGGACGGGACTGGAAGAGATTATGCTGAGTGAAATAAGTCAAGCAGAAAGAGTCAATTATCATATGGTTTCACTTATTTGCGGAGCATAACAAATAACACAGAGGACATGGGGAGATGGAGAGGAGAAGGGTGTTGAGGGAAATTGGGGGGGAGATGAACCATGAGAGACTATGGACTCTGAAAAATAACCTGAGGGTTTTGAAGGGGCGGGGGGTGGAAGGTTGGGGGAGCCTGGTGGTGGGTATTGTGGAGGGCACGCATTGCATGGAGCACTGGGTGTGGTGTAAAACTATGAATTCTGTTACGCTGAAAAGAAATTTAAAAAAAAAGAAATAAAATCAGAAGGCTAAGAATTTAGCTTAAACTCTTACTTTAAAAACCTGTGTGACATTAGGTAAATCTTACTACTCTGAACTTCACTTTCCCAGCAATACAATAAATATATTTTGATGATCAGTTATATGTTGGTTTGACTATAAAGGGGTAAAAGAGAAAAATCTGCAAAAAGACTCTTTATATGTGATGTCTACATATGCAAACTGTATTAATCTTGATTGTCATTATGGACTCTTCAACTCCTGGCATTGAAAGGAGACATATTCTCACCAATTGGAGGATGGAAAAATGGAATTATAAACAGATGATCTGATACATATCCTTTTTTTAAGCTTTATTTATTTATTTGTTTGAGAGGAAGAGAGAGCAAAAGAAGGAGTTGCAGCAGAGGGAGAGGGAGAAGCAGGCTCCCTGCTAGGCAGGGAGCCCAATGTGGGACTCAATCCCAGGACCCCAAGATCATGACCTGAGCCAAAGGCAGATGTTTAATGAAGCCACCCATATACATATACTATTACCTTGATACATATTCAAATACCAAGCGGCAGACAAAAACATCTGCAACAATAAAATGTCATCCTTCTAATACATATTCTAATACCAAGCAGCAGATAAAAACACCCCTAATAATAAAATGTCACCCTTCTAATTTAATACTTTAAAGAGCATTTCATGTTCCAGAGGAAAAAACAAGTTGATAATGAAAATGGGTGAGGAAAAAAGACAACACATTTATTACTTAATGCTATTACTAAACAAACAAAAAGGTAGAGAAAACACTATGGTATTGGTGAGGAAAAGAGGAAGACCTACTTTAAAAATAAAATGTGAGGGGCGCCTGGGTGGCTCAGTCGTTAAGCGCCTGCCTTCGGCTCAGGTCATGATCCCGGGGTCCTGGGATCAAGCCCCGCATCGGGCTCTCTGCTCAGTGGGAAGCCTGCTTCTCCCTCTTCCACTCCCCCTGCTTGTGTTCCCTCTCTCACTGTGTCTCTCTCTGTCAAATAAATAAAATCTTAAAATAAATAAATAAATAAATAAATAATAGGAGAAAATGCTAGGAATATCATCACGAAAGGTATTTTATTTTAAACATACAGAATCCCACCAGGCAAAACTAACTACACAGATAGACACTGTTTCTGATCAATTCACTTTTCTACTCAAGAGTTTTTCTCACAGCAAGTTTAATGTCCTTGTTTCTCAAGCTGTAGATGAAAGGGTTCATAATGGGAACTGCATTCGTATAAAAGACAGAGGATATTTTCCCCTCATCCATAGACCCAGCAGAAGATGGTTTAAGATACATAAATGCACCTGATCCAAAGAACAGAGAAACAGCAATTATGTGGGAGCTGCAGGTGCTGAAGGCTTTGGACCTGCCCTCAGTGGAGCTGATGCGCAGGATACTGGACAGGATGAAACCATAAGAGACAAAGATGGTGACACTGGGCACGATGATATTCATACCCACCACAATGAAAACCACCAGCTCATTCACATAAGTGTTGGTGCAGGAGAGCTGGAGTAGAGGGAGGATGTCACACAAATAATGGTTGATGATGTTTGCATCACAGAAGGTCAGTCTCAGCATGCATCCTGTGTGAGCCATGGCATCCAAAAATGACACCAAGTATGAACCAAACATAAGGATGGAACACACTTTAGGCGACATGGCAACATTATATAAGAGTGGGTTACAGATGGCCACATAGCGATCATAGGCCATTGATGTCAGCACATAAGCTTCAGAAATACCAAAACCACAGAAAAAGTAAAGCTGGGTCATGCATCCCCTGTAGGAGATAATATTCCTCTTTGATGTGAAGTTAATCAGCATTTTGGGTGTAAACACAGAAGAATAACAGAGGTCTATGAAGGACAAATTGAAGAGGAAAAAGTACATGGGGGTGTGCAGGTGTGAATTCAGCAGGATTAGAGTTATCAAGCCCAAATTTCCCAACACAGTGACCACATACATGACTAGAAACAGGAAGAACAGGGGGAGCTGGAGATATGGTAAGTTTGTTAGCCCCATCAGAATGAATTCAGTCACAAAGGAAGCATTTTCAGGAGGCATTCTTCTCTAAGGGGATCTGTGAACACAGGAGAAAAATGTTACACAGAGAACAATTGAATTTCCCACCATATCTCCTCTCACAGGAGTTGGGTTTGTACTGGGAATATTTGAGTCTACCCCAAACTGGACCCACGGAATCTGTTTTGTTATTATCATGAATCTAGTGAAATGGACACTTCCTTATTAGGGGATCTATAAGCTGTAAAACAAAGAGCATTAAAACTTGGCCTACACTGGAAGAGATTATGCTGAGTGAAATAAGTCAAGCAGAAGAATCAATTATCATATGGTCTCACTTATTTGCGGAGCATAACAAATAACACGGAGGACATGGGGAGATGGAGAGGAGAAGGGAGTTGAGGGAAATTGGGGGGGAAATGAACCATGAGAGACTATGGACTCTGAAAAGCAACCTGAGGGTTTTAAAGGGGCAGGGGGTGGGAGGTTGGTGGAGTCAGGTGGTGGGTATTATGGAGGGCACGCATTGCATGGAGCACTGGGTGTGGTGTAAAACTATGAATTCTGTTACGCTGAAAAGAAATAAAAAAAAAATTTGGCCTACAAAATGAAGGCCAATGTTTCCATATGCCAACAGGAGTGTTGTCAAAACCAAAGGTTAGGGAGAAGATTGGACAAGAAGGAAATTGCCTTCTCTCATTTCACTTCTTTGACCACATGACCCCTCCCCTAACCAGTAAAATGGAGGCAGCAACCCCACCAAATGGGTGCTGGCTTTCAAGGGGATTGGACTTCATGTGGTGGGAATGAACAACATTGTCCTAATCCAAAAGTAAAGGACCAGAGTCTAGGAGAGTTCAAGTTCCTGCCCCATGTACAGACTAAGAACAATGAATGTAGAAGAGTCAGAGTTCCATCAATGGAACTGACCAATAAATTGCATCCTTGAAACCTAATAATGTTTCAAAACCTTCCTTGCTACGTCACCCTCCCCTAAACAGGTCCTTCTACCAATTTAATGTGAGTCTGAGGACTACAAAGAACTGGAAAGACATTGGCATCTTTATCCCTAGACTTCAATCATAAAAGAAAGACATGAATAGGCGCATCTGGGTGGCTCAGTGAGTTGAGCGTCTGCCTTCAGCTCAGGTCATATTTCCAGGGTTCTGGAATGAAGCCCCACTTCCAGCTCCCTGCTCAGCAAGGAGTCTGCTTCTCCCTCTTCCTCTGCTCCTGCTCTCTTGCACACTGCTTCTCTCAAATAAATAAATAAAATCTTTTAAAAAATAAAACGAGGGGTGCCTGGGTGGCTCAGTGGGTTAAAGCCTCTGCTTTTGGCTCAGGTCATGATCCCAGGGTCCTGGGATTGAGCCCCACATCGGGCTCTCTGCTCTACGGAGAGCCTGCTTCCTCCTCTCTCTCTCCATGCCTGCCTCTCTTGCCTACTTGTGGTCTCTGTCTGTCAAATAAATAAATAAATAATAAATAAATAAATAAAAAATAAAACGAAAGACATGAGTATAAATGGAATTCAGAAACTCACCCTCCTTAGGCAAGAACACCCCTGTGGTCCTGAAAGGGCAATTTCTGTGGCTTTGCTCCCTTCGATTCCATGAGGACACAGGCCACACTTAATTTCTGATGAGCCCTGGAAATCCTTCTGAACTGCAGACAATAATTTCTGATTATGAGTTCTCTTAAGAAACAGACCAAAATAAACAGCCTTTATTATGATCATTTTGCACTTGGTAAATCACAGGAGACTTAAGCTGAGGGCAATAATATAATATCCTCAGTTATAAAGAGGGCAGAAGCTTGCTCAGTCTCTTCCACAGGGAATGATTTCTGGGGTGATAGGGTCTTGAGGGGATTGTATTTACACAAAGGACCACAATGGGTCTCTAGTTCCTTTGGAGCTCAAAATTTTACTCAAGGTTACACTACACTGGAGGGATCAGACATTCCCCGAGAGGAGCCAAAAATAAATTCCCATTTCCAGGTCAGCAAGATAGCAGAAGAGAAAGCTCTAGAACTTCCTACTCTCCATGGACACTCTGATTCAAAAATGTTTCACATACATATATTCCCGTTCTAAGAAATCCAGACAGTGGTTAAATAGTCCTGTTCCCAGTTAAACAATGAATCTAGACACATTCCCTAACATTTTAGGGAAATTCTAGATATCTTTTTTTTTTAACAGTTATGCTTGCACAGCACCTTCAAAGTGGAACAATTTGAAGCCAGTTCCTGGCTTCTCCCTGGGGAGGGAAAGAATTGCACCATCTGTCCAATGCTCCAACTTTTAATACATGTGCCTAGAAGACTGGCTTCCAGATAGTCTGTGTCAGAAAGCAGGGAGGATATAGGACACAGCATACTTCAGCTTCCCAGGGAGAGAGACAAGAGAGATGGTGGTGTGGGCTGGAAGCCACCAGCGCTCCCTCCCCTGGCTCAGCATAGAGGAAGTGATTGAGAAGCTCTTTTTTGCAGCTTCTCTCTGGTGAGGAAAAAAATGTGCACTATGCATCCAGCAAGCAATACAACTTATCTGTGAGCTGCCTGAGCAATTGGCTTTAGTCCTGTTTGTTTTAGAACACAGACACAATCCAGAACACAATGGATGAAGACAGGGGTGGGGGGGAGCATGGGGAGAGGTGGGGGACACTGCAACTAATAACAAAGAAAGAGGGTTAGACTGCACAAAATTGAGGGACCTCCAAAGTCTCTGGCCAGGCTTGTTGGTGGTACCTTCTCTAGTCCAAGGCCAGTCCATGAGTGTCAGGACAGATGGGTGTTTTGTCTAATGTGCAGACACCAGTGTAGAGAAGCAATGAAAATGAAGACAAGTTGAAATACTTTCCAAAAAGGAAATAAGAAATAAGGAATAAGAGCAATCTCCACAAACTGACACTAATGAAATGAAAATATGTGATTTACCTGACAGAGAATTAAAATGACTGTCCTAAGATGCTCACTGGAGTCAGAGAACAATACACAAACCAAGAGAAAAATTCAACACAGAGACAGAAAACTTAAAAGTACTAAACAGAAATCATGGAGCTGAGAAACACAATATCTGAACTAAAAAATTTAGCAGAGGGGCTCAAGAGCAACGGAGACTGAACAAAAGAGAGGATGGTGAATTCGATTAAAGAGCACTGTATAAAGAAGATATGGTCCATATATGCAATGGAATATTATGCCTCCATCAGAAAGGATGAATACCCAACTTTAACGTGGATGGGACTGGAAGAGATTATGCTGAGTGAAGTAAGTCAAGCAGAGGGAGTCAATTATCATATGGTTTCACTTACTTGTGGAGCATAAGGAATAACATGGAGGACACTGGGACAAGGAGGGGAGAAGGGAGTTGGGGGAAATCGGGGGAGGAGAGGAGCAATGAGAGACTGTGGACTCTGAGAAAGAAACTGAGGGTTTTGGAGGGGAGGGGGTTGGGGGTTGTTTGAGCCTGGTGGTGGGTATTAAGGAGGGCACATATTGCATGGAGCACTGGGTGTAATGCATAAACAGTGAATCTTGGAACACTGAAAAAATAAAGTTCAAAAAAATTGGATACTTTGTGAAAATCAGATGGAAATAGTACACAGCTAATTTGGGAACTATACTGATGATGAATCTAGGAATACCAGGTGTACAGGTGAAAATAGTTTGATGATACCTTTCTTGGTGTTCTGGATGATGATAATAAAGAGAGAAACTGCCACCGCTATGGTTCAGTGATGACTTACATGAAGCATGTTTTAAGTAACCCAGATACATTATCTTATACAATCTTCTAAAATGCTTGGTTTTCCTCAAGCTTTACTGATGTATACTTATTAAATAAAACTTGTATGTTTATAAAATGTAAAAATATCACTGTAAATTATTCTGACAGGAGGGCAAAATGAAAAAGAACAAAAAATACTGAAGAAATCCTGAAAGACTTATTGGATGCTACCAAGTGAATCAATATATGCATTTCAGCAACCCCAGTAGGAGAAGAGAGTTAGAAAGAACCAGAAAACCTACTCAAAGAACAAGAGGCTGAAAAATTTCCATATCACGTCAACTTTCAACACTGTGACCAATTTATACAAAGATAAAACCCAGAATAATTGCATAATGAGTACACACACACACACACACACACACACACACACACTCAGGGTCAACTGCTTATCCACTCTCCAGTTTACTTAACTGAGCCAACCTGACTTCCACCTTCAGACTCAGGTCTACACCAATTTCCAGGAACAGTGCTTATCTAGGCAGGTGAGATATAAAACCCTCTAACCCAATATTCTGGACTCAACACAAATTTACTGACTGCTGAGTCACCTCTCAACTTGAATTATGCGTTTGGTATCTGGGTCTGTTTCAATCATTATGCTTTATACTAATTCTGGCAATTGAAGCAGTACTTTCTCTATGCCTAAATATGTCCATCTTTTTTATATTATCAAAGTATAATCATCACACCATTGTCAAAATTATGCCTAAAGAAGTTCTTTAAGATTTTATCAAGAATATAGAAAGGGTTAAGAAAATTAAATTACATAATATGTAGGAGAACCATCTCCTCTTCCCGTTAACCTAAACATAGTGACATACAACCTATAACAGACCTATACAATGGGGTTCTCTATGGACTTGGCTCCTCCTGCAGAACCTGGTGGAAGGTCTTCACTGAGTGTAGTAAAAACACTGTCTCTGCCCCAGACTGGTTTACATTACTCCACACTACTCTAGTTCCGGTTTCTGTATGAGTCATTCTATTCTGTACTTGGAAGGCTGTTCCCTTCACCTGAGCCTTTCTTCTGAGTCTTGGCTTATTGATTCCTTAAATATTTAATTTAAATCCAGGTAGAATCCAAGTTTTTCAGCCATAATTTACCATGACAGTTAGCATACATACATACATCAAAGTCTACAAAATATACACTTCAACCTTTATTATAAGCTGAACAACTTACAATGAACTTGCAGACCTAAAAAGAGAATATTCTGGGTCCCAGATCCCTCTGTGTGCCCCTAGTCCTCCCATTCTCCACCACAGTACTGATACAGTCATGCCCCAGCTTTTGTTCACAGCTTCATCTCTTAAGTGGGCCCCCATGTTGCCCCATGTCCAACCAGAAGAAGGATGAAGAGAACGTGGAAATGATTATTATAGTCTACCCTGATGTGTTTCCACATATTGTGGAGGCCAATATAAAATAAGAATATACTCACACATTCTAAATTAGGCAATAGAGCTTCTGAATATAAAGTGGGAAAGATACTCTCTCGACAATTTGCTTAGATTAGCATGTTGCTTTCATTTGTGTTCTGAGACTTTTTAATCATGGAAACAATTTTCATGTTTCACGGATATTTTCAAATATAGTACATTAACAATAATAATAAAAATAATAATCTGGTATATGCAGAATCAAAACACCAAGTCCTAGTCTCAGCTCTACCAGTTACAAGTTGTAATCTGTGACAAACCATGAAAACATCTGAGCATCAGTTTCATCAACAAGGAAATGAAACTAAGCTTCTCACTCCTCTTTATCTCACTTTATTTTCCCTTGAAATATAAGAACTGACAGATGTGACAGAACAGAATAACTAAAACACATCAAGAGTAATTGTAGGGATGCCTGGGTGGCTCCGTTGGTTAAGCAGCTGCCTTCGGCCAGGTCATGATCCCAACGTCCTGGGATCTAGTCCCACATCGGGCTCCTTGCTTGGCAGGGAGCCTGCTTCTCCCTCTGCCTCTGCCTGCCACTCTGCCTGTGCTTGCTCGCTCGCTCTCTCTCCCTCTGACGAATAAATAAATTTTTAAAAAAGAGCAATTGTAACACCCTACACATTGCTATATTAATATTTGAATGGGATAATTTAACTTTATGTTGGAGACAGAGGTTCCCCAGCCCCTTTGTTGCCCCCAGCCATTGTACTCACTCACTCGGGTACTCACTGTACCCGAAGAAAGTAAGACTTCACACTGGGTATGATTTTCATGTTTAAAGGTACATATTTTATACAACTGAGCCCTGCAGATAAACCGACTACTTCACCTCGTGGTCAGCTGATAACACAATGACATGCCCCAAATGCACAAAGAAAAACCAGCTTATGCCAGACTCAGGGGAAAATAGCATTTGTGTCTCCCAACATGGACATCAATTCAACAAAATAAATTTCAGAGGTAATTTTGATCATATAGAATTGATATTAGAATCTATCTACTCTGTTGTATTATGAAAATCTACACTTATATCATTCTCTTACTATGTCTTATTTATATTTGTAACATACACCACAATGCCACACATTGCTAGGTACTCAAAGGTACAAAATGCTGTGTGTGTGTGTGTACACATATGTGTGTGCATAGTATGTGTGTTACATTGAACAGGCAAATGATTAAAGCAATAGCCACTTCCTTTCCTCAATTCAGTAAGTACATCCTGGTCAGCTCCTCTTCTCAGGAGTGGGTTCCATATCATGCAATCAATGCTGGGCAGTAATCTCATAAAATTAAAGACTTCAAGATTGTGTGTGTGTGTGTGTGTGTGTGTGTGTGTGTGTGTGTGTGTTTAAGGAGGCAGTGTCAGGAGGAGTGGAGAAGGAGGTTCAATAAATTTAGGGGTTCATCCATTAAAAGGACATGGAACTCAGAATCCCTTGTATTTCGGCTTTTCATGACTCCTGAATCTCAGTGAACCCTAATCATGCCTACTCCAAGCCTGGTCTGTGCAGCACAAGCAGCTCATGTATAGAAAGTTTGCACGAAACAAATTCAGAATGTAATCAACTTTGCTTCCAATTCTGAAGTAGGAAGATCGTTTTTTTATTATTATTATTGACCAGAAAGTCCAAGCTTTCACAATGATTCAGAGACAGCTCTGTCCTAGGACAGGTACAGACCAATCCCATGATTTCCCTACTTGACTCCTAGCTGTGACAATTTCAATAGACTCAAACTTCCTCTCCTAACTTCTTTTATGGCCATTCACATAACACAAAAATGCAAAACCATGGTGGATATTCTATGTTGTGTGTATAACACACCTGACTTGGTTCTCCTCTTTTTGTTTTTTTTTAATTTTTTAAATTTCATTTCTTTTCAGCGTAACAGAATTCATAGTTTTACAACACACCCAGTGCTCCATGCAATGCGTGCCCTCCATAATACCCACCACCTGGCTCCCCCAACCTCCCACCCCCATCCCTTCAAAACCCTCAGTTTGTTTTTCAGAGTCCATAGTCTCTCATGGTTCATCTCCCCCCCAATTTCCCTCAACTCCCTTCTCCCCTCCATCTCCCCATGTCCTCCGTGTTATTTGTTATGCTCCGCAAATAAGTGAAACCATATGATAATTGATTCTCTCTGCTTGACTTATTTCACTCAGCATAATCTCTTCCAGTCCATCCATGTTGCTACAAAAGTTGGGTATTCATCCTTTCTGATGGAGGCATAATACTCCATAGTGTATATGGACCACATCTTCTTTATCCATTCGTCTGTTGAAGGGCATCTTGGTTCTTTCCACAGTTTGGCGACTGTGGCCATTGCTGCTATAAACATTGGGGTACAGATGGCCCTTCTTTTCACCACATCTGTATC
>PISX010038553.1:0-10118 GCA_004024625.1 Mellivora capensis
AAAAAAAAATAACCTTACATTCCAGCTCTAGATGGAGCCCTCTAAGAGTGCTTCAATTCTGTGTTGATTTTGTGCTCTTTGAATTTATGTGGCACTATAGTTCTTCACATTTTATCATGTCATGCCCGGTAATTTTTTTCTAACTGAATTAAGTTAATTTATTTCCGATTCCTAATTCCATCAAAAGTCCCTCAAAGGCACATTCCCTCTCCCACTCTCCCACTCTCATTTTTCTTTTTCTTTCTACCAGATGGAACAATGTATGAAACTGAGCATACTACAGGTTTGAAGGTCAGAAAATACTTGTTTTTCATTAATTGATCAATGTCAGAGTGCTTTGTGGATTAAAAGATAATTAAACCAATCCTGTGTAACCCTGTGTTGGGGGGGCCTATGTCTGAATTTGCAGCTCATCTGTACAAGGACCACAGTAGAAACTGGTGGGCTTGGGTGTGAACTGTAGAACGGATAGACCTGGATTTGTTCTTGGAAAGCTGTAACTTCTTCTAGCTCTGTGACCTTAGGCTGGCTTTAATTTGTTTACTCATAAGTGGTTTGTACAACGCTTTCCAGAATAGAATAGAGGATGAAGTAAAGGAATAATAACAAAGTAAATCACCTGAAGCACATATCAAGAGCTCAGTAAATTCTGGCCCACTTCATTGATGAATGTATTTATCACCAATCTGATATGTGGTTTAATCAGAGTGATTTAATAGAAGTAAAATATTAAAAGCAAAGGAAGTGAAAATTACAAAATTGCACTGTCCCTCCATCCTTCTTATCTACTTGAAGTATTTCAGGGGTCCTGTAGGTAAAAGGTTGACAAACTAGGACACTTCCAGGGATGAGGAACTAAGATATCAGGGAGTTGTCCTGTGGAGAGTGAGTCTTGATTCACGTTGCCCTTAGAAGTAAGACCAGAAATAATGGATTCTGATTACAGTGGAGAAGATTTTAGTCCAACATTAGGAAGCATTTTCCCACATGATTGTCTGAACACTGAATAGGCAACTGGAGATGCTCAATTAGAAACTGCATTAACACTTGGCCAAGGGATGGTACACTCTGTGCTTGCAGCTTCTCTACTTACCTGCATGGCTGCTCATTACATAGACTCAGCATTTCCCTAGAATCATAAAATCCTCATGGGTCAGTGTACCTCTGGAAATTCTCCAGCACAAATATTTTAGATGTCTCTCTTTCACTTTTCAGACTTCCCTGATGGCATCCAACCCCGAGTCAAGGGAGCTTATTTGAATTCTCGTGCAATGCTCTGTCCTCCACTAATTGCCTCCCTCAACCCCATGTATTTATACTGGAGTGGGCTTGGAGTCCAGGCTGCATCTCAGAACAGTGGGCTATACTTAACTTGTTCACTGACATCACTCTGCATTACCTGGGAGACTGTTGTGCTTGCCCAGAGCATTTTGCGAAAAGAGCCGATAAGATGGCTTCTGCATCTGCTGGTGTCACTCGTCTTTAACATGATGGAAGAATAATGTTGAAAGTACTAAGATGCTTGTTACTCTACATCTTGGGTTGTCTATGGATGGGGCCTATTACCTGAAACCACTTTCGGATCCCACTAAAATTGTGTACCCTTAAAGCCTTATATCCTTATATTATTGCTTGCTTTCCCTTTCCCTCTTCAAGGTCAGCATTTCTCTGTTGACGATGGGCAGGCAGAGGAACACATTTATTGGGCATCATGTTAGGTGCTTTATATCTGTTATTAAATCCAGAACTCCAGTCTACCTTATGTGGAATCTTTGTGACTTTATAGCTGAGTGTCAATGGAGTTGAGTAAGTTGCCAAAGATCTAGTAGGTGGTGGAGATGAGTACACAAACTTTATGATTATACCTAGAAGAGTCAATTTTGCTTGCCACTAAACACTCCAATACAGGAATCAGATCCTTTTTAAAAGAAAGCCTACACCCAATCATCAGTTCAAATTCATTTCTTCCTTTTTTGATGAACATCAGTAGATGTACAACCTGCTTAAAAAGATCTAAAGAAAGTTACTCTTGTTCCCTACTGACCTTGTGGGTCATCATTTGTTGAGGAAATAAGGGTGTGTGTGTGTGTTCATGATTTCAGATCTCAGTTTTTTTCTAAATTAACTGTTTGAAGCTTAGAGAGGTCAAGTAGCATGATCCAGATTAGTTTACCTATGTGAATGACAGACACAATGCTCATCTCATCTAGACTATTAATTGACCCATTTGTATGAAACACTTTTCACATAGTAGATATTAAAAATATTCATTCAGGGACCTCTGTTGTCACTACCTTTATGCACCTCTGTATTTCTGATGTAACATTACAAAGTCAACCAAACTAGGAAATCAAAGACAAGCAAAATACATGCCTATAAATTTTGTTGATTGAAAAAAGGTGGAAATCCTCAGCCAGATGAAATCTGGTCATCCATTTGCAGAGTATGGGCAGCAGTACTGACCAAAAGTTAAATCTGTCAGGCTTGGTAGAGATAATTAAGCCCTGGGAACAGTTAGGTTCCAATTGGTGACTTCCAAAATGGAGAGTTTAAGGTTCTCTAGAAAGCATCAGTGTCAGTGATGAGGGGAGAGGCAAACCTGACCCTTGCTCCATTTGAATTTATCATCTCTTTACGTTACTGCTTGAACCATGGCATCCAAACCACATGGTGGGAACCAAAACCAGTGGACTCACTGGCCAAAGTTAATTTCTCTTCTTGTACAAAACCAGAACTTCTGCTTCTCTAGTACTCTTCTGTTATGTGTACCTTGGGATCCATATAGCTGTTTGTGCCCCTCATGATGCGGCTTGGTCATGTGTGGATTTACTGTGGGCTGCCTGACACTCTCTCCTTAGCGGTGGCCTTTGT
Source organism: Mellivora capensis (assembly GCA_004024625.1). Taxonomy (NCBI): domain Eukaryota; kingdom Metazoa; phylum Chordata; class Mammalia; order Carnivora; family Mustelidae; genus Mellivora; species Mellivora capensis. Next base: position 2,872 of record PISX010038553.1, read on the forward strand.
GCATTCACCAGAGCACCCTATTCCTTTTTCCTGCTTTGGTGTTGACTTCTCTTTGTGCTCATGAGTTTGTCCCTCATGTCCCATAGGAGCTCAACATGTGATTTTAAATTCAGATGATCAGATAGCTAAGAAAGTGCTAATAGCTAGTGCTCTGGTGAAATATGCTTTTTTTGGTTTGTTTTCTGTACATAATTGCCTTTGTATTTTGCTCCCCTTATCCCCAACTGACAATATTTTAATTAAAAGTTGAGGTGAGAGAATGTGGGGAAGTCTACAGAGAAACATGCTTGCCTTTTGTTTAATCCTACCACTCCAAAAAATGCTTGAAGCCTTTTGATAAGCGGGTAGAGAATTGGAAAGTGAGAAAAAGCCAGACGCAATGTGGTTTTCAAAAATATCTTATTTTGTTTATTCTTGTCTTTTAAGAAGAGACTCAGAATCCAAATGCCTTTGCTCTCTCAACTCTATTATCTTTGCTTCAAAAAATGAACAAGAATATTGAATCCCTTAATTCCTAAATCTTATAAAAATAGACAAATCATATATGTAAACATACAAACATATATATTCTAGTTTTATATGTATATTAAAATTACATATAACTTTCTGAATGGCAAATTCATCATAGGACCTAATTTAAATCAAATACAAACTCCGAACCTGAATCCAATGGATTAAATTAAAAAAAAATCACACTCCAGTAACTAAACAACAACTTACTCACTTCTTGTGATTTTTCCCTTCTAAAATCGACATTCTGAGAATTGTTTCCTAAATGGATGTTCCTGTAGATTACTGTTCATAGGCATACAGTGGGGAGGAATGCATTTTTTTATTTCTTTCATCAGATGGTTTTCTTCAGTCAGTTTGCAGGATAATAGAAGTTGCAGAGTAACTAAAAAAAAAGCTTATTCCTGTTCCCACTGTCATAGCCTTACCTTTAGCTGCTCCTGCCAGATTTACATAGTGTCTCTCTGGTGTGGTCTTCCTGACATTTTCCCTGAGCCTTGTTTCTGAGGAGAGAAGGAAGCATACTCATAAGCTTCTCCTAGAAGCATATTTGGTTGACTTTTGCCAGCTTTTTGTTTTTCATGATATAGGGTCAGTAAAGCCTTCTTTTAGCCTAAAGTTTATTTTTGTTAAGTTGGGCCAGTGCACAAATGATCCAGACAAGCAGATAAGATTTGCAAAAAAAAACCAAAACCAAAAAAAAAAAAAAAACCAACCAAAAAAACCCACAGTGATTTTATGGATTTTACCTTTCTCTAGATACAGATATTATTGAAGGCTTCACCGGGTTTTACCATCCTCTATTTCAGAGACCCTGCAATTTACACAGGGATTTTCTTTTCTTTTCTTTTCTTTTTTTCCTGTTTTGTTTTTGCATCAACTCTGCTGTAGATGGAATGTTTGGGTCTCTCCCAAGTTAGTATGTTGAAACTAATCCCTAATGTAATGGAATTTGGAGGTGGGGCCTGTGGGAGGGGATTGTGTCATGAGGGCAGAGTCTCACAAATGGAATTAGTACCTTTACACAGTACATCTAGAGAGCTCCTTTGCCTTTTCCATCACGTGAAGACTCAGTGAGGCAACCACTGTGAACCAGGAAGGGAACTCTCACTGGACGCCACATCTGCTGGTGCCTTGATCTGAGATTTCCCGGCCTCTAGAACCTGGGGATGGGATGGGGATTGGGGGTTGTGGAGGAGCTGGGGGAAATAGGTGAAAATGGTCAAAGGTACAAACTTTGAGTTACAAGAGGAATTGGTTCTGGGGAGCTCATGTACAGCATGGTCACTGTAGTTAATAATACCATTTTATATACTTGGAAGTTAGAAGAGAGTAAATGTTTTAAATGTTCTCACCACAACAAAAGGTAACCATGTTAGGTGATGGGTGTGGTAATTAATCTTATTGTAGTAATTATTTTATAATATAGACAAATATATACTATATAGCACAATAAGTTTAGTTGACTATATTAACTATATATGTGTATATATGTATATATTTTGTAGATATGTATATATTATACATTTATTTTGTATATGTATTTATTATATGTATATATATAAAATCATCACCTTGTATACCTTAAAACTTAACAATGTTATATGTCAATTATATCTTAATAAACTGCCAAACATTTTTTTAAAAGGGTCAATAGATATATATTTAAAAGAATTTCACAGTTATGATCACTGGATTCAAAGTTAGGGAGGTGCATGTGGTTTTTACAATGCTTGTCATAATTATTCACATACTTGGTATAATAATAAATATTTGTTTTATTTATCCATCCATCAGTGCATTTGTCACAGGTCTGTGCCAAAACAGAGCCTGAGGCAAGGATTAGTGCTGAAGTAATCAGCCTGCATTCACTTGGCAGTGCGATGGGGAAAAGAAAGTGAGATGGGGAAGACTGGGAAGCATTAAAATGGGGAAGATTGAGAAGCATTCAAAGGAAGGTGGTCACCACTTTGCAATAAGCCATAATAGACAGCAGTCTGATTGCCCAGCAGTTCCAGCTGATTGAGATCACAGGGTGCTTTGGGACAGAGAAGCTCTTCCTTGGAATAGTACCTTGGAAAGATAAAGGATAAGATAATTTATTTCCTGGCTCCTTCTTATTTTCCATCTCCTTTCTCTTATGGGTCAAAGTTTGTCTCACTGGAAATTATTCCTCTTGCTTCTTCTTGCTGCTTTTATTGCTGTTGGAGGGTGGTATGGAAGCCGTGTCCTGTACCATTTGGTGTGGCATTTTAACTGGGCCCAATGTGATATGATAAGGCAGAAATTCCTTTTTTTTTGAGGGGGGTGGAAGACAGGGGGATGGGTTGAGGGAGAGGGAGAGAGAGAATATTAAGTAGGCCCCAACCCCAGCATGGAACCTGACCTGGGGCTCGATCCCACAACCTGAAATCATAATCTGAGCTGAAATCAAGAGTTGGGCACTTAACCCACTGAGCCACCCAGATGCCCCAAGGCAGAAATTATTTCTAAGACTAGCAATTTTTGCATCCCATTTATAATATTTTTACTTCAAGGTTATGAAGATATTTTCTTATTTATTTATTTTTTTAGGAGCATACTGTTTAATCATGGACTTTAGATCCACGATTCATACAAAATTGAATTTTGTGTATGGTGTGAAGTAGGGGGTCACTTTTAAAATTTGCATATCCGATTGACCCAGCATCACTTATTACAAAGACTGTGTTTTTCTCATTGTATTGTAATTTCAATTCTGGATACCAGTCTGTTCCCTCCCCCTGATTTTCATGAGAGATAATTAATATACAGCACTCTGTAAGTTTAAGCTATATAGCACAATGATTTGATATATCATAGTTACAGCAAGTTAACATCCATCATCTCACTAGATTTAAAACAAAAAGCTTTCATTGGTTCTTTAATCTTTCCATGTACCAATATCCAACCATCTAAATTGCTATAATTTCATAAATAAGTTTTGATATCTAGTGATGTAAATACACAGCTTTGTTCTTCAACACAAAGTTTCATCTATTCTTTGCATTTCTATAAATGCACACACACACACACACACACACACACCTGAAAATTTTATTGGAATTGCATCAGATCTAGAGATCAATTTAGGGGAATTCATAATTTTAGATAGTTTTGCATCCATGAATTTGACTGTTCTTTCCATTTTTTTTCTTTTCTTTTCTCTTCTTGGGGGGGCGCTCCAGGAGCCTGAGGCTAGTTATTAAAAAAAATTTTTTTTATTATGTTCAGTTCGCCACTGTATAGTATGTCATTAGTTTTTTTTTTTTTTTAAGATTTTATTTATTTGACAGAGATCACAAGTAGGCAGAAAGGCAGGCAGAGAGAAGAGGAAGCAGGCTCCCTGCTGAACAGAGAGCCCAATGCGGGGCTTGATCCCAGAACTCTGGGATCATGACCTGAGCCGAAGGCAGAGGCTTTAACCCACTGAGCCACCCAGGCACCCCATGTCATTAGTTTTTATTGTAGTGTTCAGTGATTCATTAGTTGCATATAATACCCAGTGCTCATCACATGTGCCTTTCTTTTTTTTTCATCTTTTAGTTCTTTAATTTTTTTTCTCAGTACAGTATTTATTTCCTCAGTACAGTACATTAATTAATTAATGCAAAAATCTTACATGTTCTTAGATATATTCTTGGGCATTTAAAAAAATTGAAGCACAGTTGACACACAATATTATGTTGGTTTCAGGTGTACAAAATAGTGATTCAGAGTCTCTGTGTTCCTCTATGCTCACCACAAATGTAGCTACCATCTGTCAACAGATATTTGACTTTTCTGATGGTATTTTTTAAAAAAATTTTTAAAAATTTATTTATTTGTCAGAGAGGGAGAGAGAGTGAGCGAGCACAGACAGACAGAGTGGCAGGCAGAGGCAGAGGGAGAAGCAGGCTCCCCGCCGAGCAAGGAGCCCAATGTGGGTCTCGATCCCAGGACGCTGGGATCATGACCTGAGCCAAAGGCAGCCGCTTAACCAACTGAGCCACCCAGGCGTCCCTCTGATGGTATTTTATTTTATTTTCTTTAAAAAGATTTAATTTATTTATTTGACAGAAACAGTGAGAGAAAGAACACAAACAGGGGGAGTGGGAGAGGGAGAGGCAGGCTTCCCGCAGAATAAGGAGCCTGACACGAGGCTTGATCCCAGGACCCTGGGATCCTGACCTGAGTGGAAGGCAGATGCTTAACCAGCTGAGTCACCCAGGTTCCCCTTTAATGGTATTTTAATTAATATTTTTTGGAAAATAATTTTTTCTTTTTAAAAAATTAACATATAATGTATTATTTGCCCCAGGGGTACAGGTCTGGGAGTCATAAGGGTTACACACTTCACAGCACTCACCATAGCACATACCCTCCCCAATGTCCATAACCCAACCACCCTCTCCATTCCTGCCTCCTCCCGGCAACCCTCAGTTTGTTTTTTGAAATTAAGAGTCTCTTATGGTTTGTCTCCTTCCTGATACCATCTTGTTTCATTTTTTTCCCTCCCTAACTCCCAAACCCCCAAGTTTGCTTCTCAAATTCCACATATCAGGGAGATCATATGATAATTGTCTTTCTCTGATGACTTATTTCGCTCAGCATAATACTCTCTAGTTCCATCCACATTGTTGCAAATGGCAAGATTTCATTTCTTTAGATGGCTGCATAGTACTCCATTGTGTATATATATATATATATATATATATATATATATATATATATATACCACATCTTCTTTATCCAATCTGTTGATGGACATCTAGGTTCTTTCATAGTTTGCCTATTGTGGACATTGCTGCTATAAACATTTGGGTGCACGTGCCCCTTCGGATCACTACGTTTGTATCTTTAGGGTAAATACCCAGTAGTGCAATTGCTGGGTCATAGGGTAGCTCTATTTTCAACTTTTTGAGGAACCTCCACACAGTTTTCCAGAGTGGTTGCACCAGCTTGCATTCCCACCAACAGTGTAGGAGGGTTCCCCTTTCTCCGCATCCTCGCCAGTATCTATCGTTTCCTGACTTGTTAATTTTAGCCATTCTCACTGGTGTGAGGTGATATCTCATTGTGGTTTTGGTTTGTATTTCCCTGATGCCAAGTGATGTGGAGCACTTTTTCATGTGTCTGTTGGCCATCTGGATGTCTTTTTTGCAGAAAAATCTGTTCATGTCTTCTGCCCATTTCTTGATTGGATTATTTGGTCTTTGGGTGTTGAGTTTGATAAGTTCTTTATAGATTTCAAGGTCTTTTCTGGTTCCATATAAATTTTAGGATTATTTGTTCCATTTCTTTGAAAAAAATTGATGGTATTTTGATAGGGATTGCATTAAACATGTAGATTGCTTTAGGTAGCATAGACATTTTCACAATATTTGTTCTTCCAATCCATGAGCATGGAACATTTTTCCATTTCTTTGTGTCTTCCTCAGTTTTTTTCATGAGTACTTTATAGTTTTCTGAGCGCAGATTCTTTGCCTCTTTGGTTAGGTTTATTCCTAGGTATCTTATGGTTGTGGGTGCAATTGTAAATGAGACTGACTCCTTAATTTCTCTTTCTTCTGTCTTGCAGTTGGTGCATAGAAATGCAACTGATTTCTGTGCATTGGTTTTATATCCTGACACTTTACTGAATTTCTGTACAAGTTCTAGCAGTTTTGGTGTGGAGTCTTTTGGGTTTTCCACATAAAGTATCATATCATCTGCAAAGAGTGGCAGTTTGGCTTCTTCTTTGCCAATTCAGATGCACTTAATTTCTTTTTGTTGTCGGATTGCTGAGGCTAGGACTTCTAGTATTATGTTGAATAACAGTGGTGATAATGGACATCCCTGCCATGTTCCTGACTTTAGCAGAAAAGCTCTCAGTTTTTCTCCATTGAGAGTGATATTCGCTGTGGGTTTTTCATAGATGGCTTTGATGATATTGAGGTATGTACCCTCTATCCCTACACTTTGAAGAGTTTGACCAAGAAAGGATGCCGTACTTTGTCAAATGCCTTTTCAGCATATATTGAGTATCATATGGTTCTTGTTCTTTCTTTTGTTAATGTATTGTAAAATATTGATTGATTATCAGATGTTGAACCAACCTTGCAGCCCTGGAATAAATCCTACTTGATTGTGGTGAATAATCTTTTTAATGTACTGTTGGATCCAATTGGCTAGTATTTTGGTGAGAATTTTTACAACTGTGTTAATCAAGGATATTGGTCTTATTTCTCCTATTTGATGATTGATTTGTCTGGTTTTGGGATCAAGGTAATGCTGGCCTCATAAAATGAGTTTGGAAGCTTTCCTTCCATTTCTATTTTTAGGAACAGTTTCAGTAGAATAGGTATTAATTCTTCTTTAAATGTTTGGTAGAATTCCCCTGGGAAGCCATCTGGCCCTGGGCTCTTGTTTGTTGGGAGATTTTTTTTTAAATTAAATTTTTTTATTTTTTATAAACACATAAAGTATTTTTATCCCCAGGGGTACATGTCTGTGAATCGCCAGGTTGACACACTTCACAGCACTAACCATAGCACTTACCCTCCCCAATGTCCATTACCCCACCCCCCTTTCCTACCCCCCTCCCCCCAGCAACCCTCAGTTTGTTTTGGGAGATTAAGAGTCACTTATGGTTTGTCTCCCTCCCAATCCCATCTTGTTTCTTTTCTTCTTTTCCTACCTCCCCAACCCCCCATGTTGCATCTCCACATCCTCATATCAGGGAGATCATATGATAGTTG